>BGPR01003575.1:0-30041 GCA_013235015.1 Araneus ventricosus
CCCAGGTAGGGCTAAAATTTAATATCGCCTTTGGCTATGGCGCTATTGTTGATGGCAACTGTATAGTTTATTAGGGCCTGAGCGCCCGCCAGTGCTACAGCTATTTTACAACCAAGTGTCCGAAAGGAGCAGTCTTGAAATAATGTGGGAAATTAGTCATTTTCAGAGGAGAATGGGTCCAGGAAGACCTCTTCTACTCTTCTATCTAAAAAAAAGCTGAAAAACCGAAGGTTGCTCGGAAATGTCAGAAAACATCCCATATTTGTTCTCGACTGACTAGATGATTTATTATATTGTTTGCCCGATCTATGACAGGTAAATTTTTCAGTAGTTATCTTAGCATACTATGTCATTCCATGAAATTGAGTATAGTTAATCATAGTTTATGCAAACAGTCTCTCTTCTCTCTTCTGTTCTATATGCAAAAATATATAACTAGATGATTTAAATAAATTCAATCGGCATCAATATTAGATTAGTTTTTAAAGAAACAAGTCTCAAACGGCTTTGCAACCGAATATGCCTCTAGTTTCGAATTCATAATTAGTGTTGAGAAGCTCTCTGATGTTCAAGTAAAAATTCATTTTAATTATAAAATATTTGAAGTGCTGTCTCTCTCGGTAGTGTTTATGTTTTGGTTTCAAATATTTCGAAAACAGAAAAATATAAAATTATCAAATTAAAACTTATGAACCTGTGATAGTCTCACTTGTAGAAATACTCGGTAACACAATTTTTTCTTTGGATTTGTTTAATTTCCCTATTGGTCATAATGTAGAAATAGTTGGTCCTTAATTCAATTTATTTTAGACGAATTTGTAAAGATAAAAGGTTAAAAAAGTTTTGTTTTTTTCCTGAAATATTTTTACTGAATGAAATTCAGTTATCTTTCTCAAAAAAAACGGCGTATTGAGCACTGCCGTTAATATGATATGCCAGTCGATACACTCTTTGAGTGTTGGCAGTAATTGTTATTCACTGGATCAAAGTGGTCTATATTATTTATTAATTCAAAGCCTAATATACTTCTGTTATAATATGTGAAATTTAAATGATTTTTTTCTCTTTATAATTGAGTTATTACATTTTTATTTTACATGGATTCAGGACTGGTGAAAGTATTTTTTTCAAAAAGAATAGTTTTGCAGTAAACTAGTAGTAAATAAAGTGCGTTATAAAGACAAACAAAAACTAAGTAGGGAAAGGAGGGTAAAGAAAAGCAGTCGGGTAAAGAGAACGACAATGTGATTTTTTCCTGGCCAGCCACATGTGCGACAGCTAGTGATCATATCCAACATGTGTACTTGCTCAATCACTCAATAACCTGCACTATCTATTCTCCTTTATTGTCTCTTCATGTTCATCTAAATATATAGTTTCGTTATGTTAGCATGAAATTTTCTCTTGAGAATCTTAATTTTTTTTATGTAAAATAAAGGACTACGTTCTTTCAAGGCAAGTAGATACGCATTGGGCATTTTTTCTTGCGTTATGTAATATATATATTTTATAGAACCAAAATTTTCATTTTTGTACCCTTCTTCCTAAGCTTAATACTATAGTTCAGTATATTTTCGAGTGGACTCGACTTTTCAACTCATTATAACGAAAAAAATCCAATAGGTACGTACTCTACCCTCCTTTCCTTAATACAATGTGATTCAAATTGAAACAGTATATTAGTTATTATTATCTTAATATAATAAATAAACATAGACTAAAGTTAAAATTAGTTCTACAGAACACAAGATTGCATTTATTGTGAATTTTCATGCATTTTAATAATTTTGTCATGGTGTAATCACACACAATTATAAAATCAAGGAATCCATCCTCAAGAATGAAGTTCCAGTAGTAATCTTTTGTTCAAACAATTTCATTAAGTCCTTCATCTAGTGTTCTTGTTGCTTTCCTACGAGTTCCTATTGCCATTTAAAATAAAAAAAATATTACAGAAAAGCAAATACAATATTGTAGCTAAATGAAGTATTATATTGAAAGCTAGATTTCCAGAATGACATCATATGCAAGACAGTACATTGGAATTGAACAGGCGCTACCGGTTGCTCCCTCAGCACATAGGCGTCATACATGTCCTGTCATACGTCTGGAGCACTCAAATGTTGCCGAATGTTGTTTTCTGCCGGCTAAGAACAGGCAAACGAGTTGTTCTCGAACTAACCTGGATCGCCGTCGGCTGCGGATCTTGGATCCACTACATGTTGCAGCGACTAAGGTAAGATAATCAGTGGCTGACTCTGCGGCTAATGCGGCCTTGGTGTTAAAATATGGGTATGATTAGTAAATTTTTTTGACATGTGATATGTATTGCCACGAACCACCTCTCGAGCCAAACTAGGAACATGTTGGATTGGGAAGTGGTGTAGAAATATCTAAAGATTTTGAGGATCTGACACTCAAATTGAATAAACTATAAAATAAAACACGCTATACCATGACTTTAGAAGGGTCAAGCTTATATCTTACTTTCCACTAATTATAAGACGATATTCTATATGCTTTTGATTATTCCAATAATTCTTTAAATTCATGGCTAAGGTATCCTTCGACACCTCTGCAATAGTCGCCTTCACCATCTCTTTCTAGCACAGTATCGAGAAATGGTATTTTTAGTTCATAATTCTGAAACAGAAGAATTTGAAAATCCAGCATTATTGCATTAAGAATGGAAGATTCTGAAAGCAATAATATCAAAACGACTATCAGGGATTTAAAATAAGCCCGCCAAATGCAGCTTCATAAAAATTCCGTCCGACCCTCAGGTTTCTCAGAAACCATTTATGAAAGGGTTCGCCTTATAGTTTGTAAAGTGGAGATTTTATAATCGATATGGCACTCAATCCGGATCTGCACAGGTTGCAGAATTTTGCCTACTGTGTGCTCAATGATAATACAAATTCAGAAATTTTCATCACGGCACTGCTAAGGATAATAATTGAAAAATCTGCACAGATCGAAATAGTATGATATCGATTATAAAATCTCACTTTAACATCAAACAATAAATATTTGAGATCATAATTATCAGTTTATCGATGAATTTGATTTATTGATGAGGAGATGGAAACTTGTATAAAAGTACTCTCTATATTTATAAGTATACTCTCTATATAAACTCATGTGAGTATTAAAATACTCTATTAATAACTATAAAATTTCCATTCTCCTGAAACATATTAAAGATACAAACAGAAGAAATTAATAAAAATAATAACACGTGCTGTAGTGTTCTAAAATGTAGAAAATTGTTTTTTTATCGGAAATTCGAAGATGAAAGCGGAAACTTGCTTGTAAAAGGTTGGCTCTGAAAACAGTTTTATGAGTATATCAAGCCACACTGAATATCGAAAGAGAAAGAAAAGAAATCATGAACTTTCATTTTAAATTGAAATATATTCCAGATGTGATTGAAAACTTTTAAATTACTGGAACTTATTAGCGCCTTAGGATTTTACGATTATTGTGACTTCAGATTTTTTGATAGAAAATAATACATATTCTACCACTAATAAGCTATTCTTTAAAAAATTTCATTTTTATTATATAGACAAAATAGATATAATTTAAGGTGTTAAAGTTTATATCTCCATATCTAAAATAGTTTCTTCGAAGTAGGCCGAAACCATTTGCTAAAGAGATTTTCTGTTTTAAATATTTCTTATATATGCAGAGCATTTCTTTTATAAAAATAAAAAGGAAATGTTTCTTCTATGAAGATAAAAGAAATCAATACAGGAAATGTTTCTTTTATAAAAATGAAAGAAATCAATGCAGTAAATATTTCTTTTATGAAAATAAAACGAATATTTTATGTATTGTAATAAATCATTTTAGAACAGAAGCGTTGTTTTGAGTTATAAGTTTTTATGGAAGCAGATGCATAGTTTTTAAATTTAAGAACAAAGTACGACGAATATGTTTTAAGCCAGTGAAGTATAAAAAAAATCCGCCTGAAAATATAGGATTCACGAAATCCAGAAATTTCTGAACGGGTTGCATTGTTTCACGCTTAGTGAGAATTTGTAAGGAAAGTAATACCTTTCATAAAATAAAATACTACCTGAATAAAAATTTAATGAGTTTTACATGCGAAGAGAAAAAATTCAGTTTCTTAGAATGAATCTCATTTATTCATGCATTTGTTTTTCAATTCTTAATTTTTTGGGAAATTAATTAATAATAAATTCTTAGTGTTTCACTATTAAAACAGAATGTTTTTTTGATTTCCTGATTTATAAGTTTGTGTATTTCTCCTTGTTGATGAAATTCCATAAATTTTTATGTTATGAAGAATAACGTAATTGCGTTAGCAAATATTCAGCGAAAATTTCTTAGATTTCAGGAAGCTTTCTAAATGCTAATTTTTCATAATTGAGAATTCTCAATGTTTTTCTCGACAACTTGCTGACGTATTTTATAGAGACAACTCCTGACGTCATGGACCCTATATTTGCTTATTCAAAAATGAAGTTAATTTTCAGTCATTTTATTCAGTTTAAAATGTTGTCCTCTCTGTTTCTCGTCCATTCGCTAAACATGATTACTAAATATGGTATAATTATGAAGAGGAATACGGGTATCAAGATGAGAGAATGGAATAATTTTATTCCATCTCCTTTAGAATACCTTGTATTCGAAAAACGATGCTTTTATACAGGATGCCCACTAAAGTCCCTTACCACTCTTTTAACTACCGAATGGCTGCAGCTATCTTCATAAGAGTGGTGTCTATGTATGGTAAAAGTGACTATGCGCTACTGGATGAAACCACTTACAGCGCCACCTGGTGGAGAACGGTGGAGTTAGCGTTACTACCTCTAAAACGGTACGAGATAGAGGAAAAAAGTAAAACGACAAAGTTGTAGAGCAACATCGATTAAGTACTAAAAGACACCTTATTATCATGAATGCTAAAAATAGAACGCTTAAAATGCACATTTGTTTGTTTGCGGCTTCCGAAACTGGGCGTCGCGAAACTTGAACGAAAGGAGAAAATATTATCTTTCGGACGAAAAACGAGACCCCAGCGTGGCACAGTGGTACAGCTTGTAATTTATAATCAATCTTGTGATAACTAGTTGGATTTTCTTTCTAAGAATATTTTGTCACGTGTCAGTGTAGGAAATCGCGAACAAACAAATATGTGCTTTAAACGTTCTGTTCTAAGCATTTACGTCCACAAGGTGTCTTTTTGTACTAAATCGATGATGCTCTACAACTTGGTAATTCACTTTTTTCCTCTATCTCATACTATTTTAGAGATAATAACACTAACTCCACGGTTCTCCAACAGGTGGCGCTGTAAGTGGTTTCATCCAGTAGCGCATAGTCACTTTACCATGCCTAGACACCACTCTTATGAAGATAGCTGCAGCCATTCGGTAGTTCAAAAGGGTGGTAAGGGACTTTAGTGGGCACCCTGTATACATATGCGATAAAAGATAAAAGTATACTTTTTTACGAATATCTTGTATTTTATAATGAACTAAAATTTCATATTTTTTATTTTAATGTTTCAGTATGGAAGTCATACTGTCGTCACTTCTCTAAAATATATGAATGCCTTTCAAATACTTAAATTTCGAAACACAGAATTGTTATACTCTGGACCCTGAAAAAATAGTTTTTCCGTCGGATGGGCAATTGAAGCTTAAAAATGCATGGGGTTTAAGTGGGTTACTTATACGCGACTATTTAGGCGAATTCTTCTTTCAGTGCATTTGATAATTAACTTGAAAATTCATTAGAAGAAAACGATTTTTCTCATTATTTATGCAATCAATTTTACGATTTCCTTTTCAAAAAGAAATTTCTAATGACAGACATTTACGACAGCTAGAATATAGTCTTTGAAGTATGTTAAGCTCTAAAACGCGCAATTTTAGGTATTTCAAAAATATGGCCTAATGGTAAGGTTTTGGCTCCGGAACCGGATGATTCCAGGTTCGAAACCTGATTTCACTGAAGATCCACCGTGTATGAGGCCTGTTGCACGTAAAATAATATGTGCTGCGTCAAACGTCCTCCCGCTGGTGTGGTGAAGAAGTCTGGAGAGGGGATACCAGCTCAGGTGTCGTCCTCGTCATTTGACCGAGGTTCAAACTACGAGGTCCGTCCCAAAATGGGACGTTAATATAACTAAACTATACATATTTCAAAATTCATATCGCCATTAGTTTTCACTAACATTCAGTTTTAATGTTTGACACTTCATAATGAACGAAGCTGCACTCTTTCTAATTATTACAATGTATAAATGTATTAATTATTTTTTTCTTTCTTTTTTAGCAATATTTGCCGACATTTTGTTTCGAAAATATTAATTTCCAGATTTAGCAGTTTAAGTTAAAAACCAAACAGTTTAAGTAGGTTAAGATAAAAATCATATTTCAATCGCACTGCATTCCACAATTCGGTTGTGAAAACCTATAGTCATTTTGCAAAGTTTCATTTTTATGTCGAAAAAAGGTTTGGAACTGTTTCTTTTTTTTAGCTCAAAATAATTAGAATTGCTGCTAAAAAATCGCTTACTGCACATGCGAAGTGTGCACATAGGGAAACAATAGGATTCCTATATTCTTGTCCAGGCTTCAGAGGTTAGACCAAAGGAACATCACCCCGCTCTGCCTTAGCATCCGGGGGTAAACAACTGACAGACCGGCCGCCGCAACAGATAGTCAGGCACTGTAGTTCCTACATAATAGCCCCATTACGAGCGGCTCATTCCGCAACCCCCCCCCCCGTTTTACAGGGGTACGACCCGTTATCGGAAGTGGGCCCAAATAGCCGCACAACAATTATTGTGCCATCGGGTTGACGAGAGCCTGCTTACTTATACAGTAGCCTCTACTCCGCGAACTCACGGTGTCCCCCCGGTGGGGGGGGGGGCTTCAGAGGTTAACAGTCCATCGCCTATCTATTGGAAATATCAGAAATTGGCACACTTCCATTCTCTACCTGTTCTTCGTTTTAAAATTTTCCTCTCGCAAAATGTTTTCCTTGGCTTTATTATGGATTGTATATATATTAATACCCGCATGAATAAAAACAGTTGCTGCTTAAAACGGGTCATATAATTTGTTTTCTTTATTTCTTTTGTTATAAATTAACATATCAGTATTTTAGATAGAAAAACAAGTTTATTCTATCTAAATTTGTATGCGTTTGTCAGTTAAGCTTACAATAAATTATGTTCATTTAATGTTATTAAATTGCAGGAAATTTGGCATTGAAAGTACAGATTGGGTTTAAAAGAACTTTAAATACACTTTTAAAAATATATTTTACAGCACTGCTCAAATATCAGTTGATGAACTTCCATCGCTCTAACAGAATTCTGAACATACGAATTTGTGTTGTTAGATTGAATGCTATTTTTTCGAATCCGATAAACTAAATAACTATATACATGGATGGTTTCCCTTATTGCCAGTAGTTAATCAAAAAAGCAAATAAGAAATTAATCTCCAGACAAATTGGAAATATTATTTTTACTGCTGAAATATGATTGGATATCCCACGGAAGCATGAATCTCTCAGATTCCGTTCCAACTAAGATTTATTTATGCACATATTTGATTAAGAGAGCTAAAGCCCTCAGAGAAAAGATTCTAGACTTTCTTAACACAATTACCAAGAAAAAACAGATTTGATTATCAGAAAGCGCAAGATAATATTTTCTCATGATTCAAATCTGGTGACATCAAAGATGATGGAAAATATATTAATCATGCTTGGGAATAATTGAACACGGTTATACAAAGCCAACAACTATTTCATTAATTTCAGGTTCATCATTTTGAACTGTAAATAAAAGTGTAATCTAAATATTCAACCGAATTTCAATTCGCTCACAACAGATTATTCATAATGTAATAATCGTGATACTTTAGGAAAAGTGTAGCCTTTGAATTTTTTTCGTAGTGCTTGGAGAAAAAGGCTGTCTCAAGGGTATGTTTGGAGATAGTTCCCGAAAGTGTAACTGCGTTCAACTGGAGATCGAAACTATAAAATCGTCGAAGTGTAGAATCAAACTTTTTTTGAAAATTAAGACTTCAAAAGTAGTTCTCCATTGCTAACTGAGTCGGTACTCCCTACACCGACAATGTTAAATTGGCCATTTTCGATGTACCTTTTCTCACAATATATTACAGATACATGTCTGAGATTTGTTATACAAGTAAAGTAACCCTTTTAGATTAGACTGAAATGAGCTTTTGGGTAATTTTGCAATTTTCAATTATTTGAAAAAATATTGTATTTGACATAATGAAATGTAACCGTTTTTTTAAGCAAATAATTTGCTAAAGATAAATTTTTGAGTTTTTTGAAAAAGCTCATTTCTGTATATATTAAGAAACGTAACGAATTTTTCATAAAAGGATTACATGCCTTTAACAGTTGTTTCTGAGAAAACGTACATTGAAAATGACATACGTACATTGAGTCACATTTTGAGAAAAACGCATTTTAATGTAAAAATATAGGCTGTTTCCACATTTTTAGACGATTTTAGTGGCATTTACAGAACTGTTTAACATAATATTTATGTGCTTTAAATTTTAAGTTTGATAGCCCCCCTTATTCTCAACAATGTTTCTACATCGTCACTTCCATGACGATAATGACTTTTGCTGTATAGGAAGAGGTATTTTGTTCCATTCCTCTTGAACAGCTTTCCAAAATCCACAAAGGTTTTTTAGGTCGACATTTGGATAATGCGCTTTTTAAAAATTCAAAATCTCAAAAACTCAGGGGTGATACAGAACTGCTTACCAGGAATATCAGTGAAGGTTATAGTTTTAATACCCATTTCTTGTTCTATTTTTTCCTGGAAATTAACAGCGGATTGTGATGAGCGACTGCTTGCTTTGTTCTGGTGCAATTCTACTGATGGATGGCAGTGTGGGTAAAGATATATTATTTCATATTTGAAGATCGTGGTTAAAATATGCTCCTGATAGTATGTGGAGTTTATCTTAACATTTTTATCCACTATCTTTTATTTGGCCAATAAATAAAGAAATCAGGAGCTATCATACCTCACGTAGAAAACTTTCTTTTGATTCTTTAAACCATGTTTTAAGATTTTGTTCTCCTCTTTGATCATAATTGAATTTTTTCCTTGCAGTCATTTAAATGGACTCAAGCTTCATCTAGTTTTACAACATTTTTTACAATTTTGGTCCGGATAAATGCTTTTCATAAAGAATTATACAGCGTGTACTGCGTTCAGTGATATAACATGGAGAAAGAAGATGAAAATTGTATTTTTAAGCCTTTTTTGGATGAACACTTATCAATTACGTGCATAACTTAAATTCCAGCTAATTAGGTACTATAAATAACACACATTTTATTACTTTAATTATATTATTTACATGATTATTAACAAGTTGCATATTACAATTTTACGGCCAAACGATATTTTTAAATATATTTATTTTATGGCGAAACGATTTTTTATCTAATTAATTTCATTTCTTAAAATATTTTAATAATTCTACATATATATATATTTTTATTCGTTACGAATATTAGATGTGTTCAGGGGTATTCAGCAAATTCTAACCACTATACAATTCAATATAACTATTTAAAGATATAAGTTTAAAAAATATCAATTTGTGTACAACCCCTCATTAAGCTTCTCTTTTAGCTTCTCTTCGACAGGAACTAAAATTTTGCTCGTTGTAATGCAGATATCTTTCTGAATACTAATGATATTGAACTGAATTTTTTTATTTAAGTTGCCCTATATATCTGGCTTTAAAGTTGTGAAAGAAAAATTACACTATGTTTCGCGCATGCGCAGTAAACCACTATTTACTAAAATTGCTCATAATTCCTGTAGTATTCAACAATTCTTTTCCAAAGTTTTACACGAATGCTTCTCTTACATATTGTCATGTTTTCTGTAAGTTTCGTATAATATAACAGAAAACTATGCATGTTATAAGCAAAAAACAAGTGGGAAAATTTGAGATGTTTTAAGAAAACCTTTATATCTTCCCAAATATTTGCGCTGAGTTTACAAAAATTCCTGTAAATAGTATGCACATTAAACATTACCATTTCTGAAAGTTTCATTTTGTTATCAGTATTCTGTGAAGCGGGATGGGCGAAAAACTTTTTTGTCTTCATCAGTTTGTAGACGGCCCCCTAATTGTCCTCAGTACCGAAACTTCAATGTAAAATGTGAGTTATTGTCTATTCTTTACATGTCCGAAGTTGAAAGGCAGTCGGTTAAACCATTCCGGAGAAATTATTAAAAATGTGAAAATCTGCAAATGTCCGGATACTTTTGGGCATATAGTGTATATAGGAACTTTTATTTGAATTTTGTTTTTTGGAAAACGATACCTTTTCATATTATTTCATACTCGCATATGTGTTTTTATAATCACGAAAGCATTTTTTAATAACTTTGAATTTGATAAATCACTAAAAACTGAATCAATATCTTCCACTTTAGTAATAAATAAACAATTTTTATAAATATAAGACTTCCCAAGCAATTCTACCTTTCTAAACTTTCAAAATGAATCTGTACCTGATAGTCAATGCAGAGTTTTGCTTGGGTTCGATGAGGATATATCAATCTAGATTTTCGTCACTTCTAATTATCGTAGGGATTAGAGTAAAGCGTTTTTAAAAAGATAAAATTGTAGAGAATTTAAACATGCAAAACTCTAATCCTCATTTTTTGAAAATTTTGATGTTTTACGGTTTTATAGCAAAGAATTAAATTCTTTAAATGAATAGTAATAATAATAATAATTAATAAAATAATATATTTAATGGTTAAAACAATGTACATCTGCATTCAAAAAGTTCTGGAGCTTATTTATTACAGAGCGCCGTGCCATGTCCCTGTGCCTGTAACCATTACAGTTACTTATACATTACAGAAGAATGAATACATATAGAACGTGTTTATTTGGCGTTTCCTTTTAAGAACTGCCCTGCGGAACTACGCATTTTTTCCATCATTCAAAGATCTAATTGCGTATTAGAAGCCTTCTTTTGTCAACATCTCCAGTGATTTCGTTGCTGCGCTTCTTTGAACATGAGAATCTTTACCCCTTAAGCAAATTCTTCACCTGAGGAAAAAGTCGCATGGTGAGAGATCGGGGGATTAAGCTGATTTTAGAATTAAAATCTACCTAAATGTGATAATATGGCATGTAATTTAAACTGTAAGAGGGGGACCTGTGTGCTGGACGCCTTATTCGTCATGGAACACCCACGAAATGAACTTTCCCACGGCTGGACCTTTGAATGCATGCATTCACGGGCTATACGCATGCTCTGTATGCGTTGAACTGGATAAGACCCGTTCTGACTAGTCTGTCACATGATGCGTTTCGCTTGTTCTGCGGGAAATGGCAAATTTATATTTGGAAAATATTTAAAAAGTACAGGAACATCTTTAATGTAGTATAATAATAACTGTTATTACATTTACGTTCAATTTTCATGTATATGATTTTATTTATATTTTAATTTTTTTGCTATATCTAATAAATATCTTTATGGATGACTTTATAGTTTTTTTTATTTTTCAACCAGAAATTTTCTTATCCAGTGTTTAAAGAGTATATCTCGGTGTTTCGCACTAGGGAGTTAACCCTCTAAACGTCCAGTTATTTTGAAAAAATATCTTTAATATATTAAAAATGAGTGTACTTAAGGATGAGTAAAAATCAAGTGTGCAAAATTTCAAATTTTTTTCGCATCAGGATGCGAGTCAAAAACCAATTATAAAATCCCATCTATATAAAAATGATACGAAGCAAGTAAAAGAACCGACGTTAAAAGTATTCTGCTGTTAAATTTTAAAAATTAATTCAGTTCTATTAAGAAACTACACACTCTAGGTGCAGTTTAACCCTTTATTTCCAGACGGTACTTAAAAGCACTCCGTATTAGCACAAGATATTGCACGATATCTCTACGACGTTATCCGGTATTCTGAATGCCGTACAATATCGTGAAGATATCGTAACAATATTGTACAGCGTCTTGTGCTATTTGGGCCACTTTAATCGCTGTTATATCTTCGTAATTTGACCGTTTACCCTGACAGTATTCACATGAACATGAGGAATGTAGTTCCCATAGCTAGTAATAGATGGCAGATGAAGAAAAAAAGTAATTTTTTTATTTATTAATCAAATTAATTAACTTATTTTATTTAATTAAAAAAGTTATTTCAGCTTTTCTTGGGTAATCGTGCATTAAAATGTATCTAATGATGACAAAATAAAATTGAAAAGTTACTGACATGTTAATTCCATGAATAAAGGGCTAAATAGTGAAACCGAAATCTTTAAAATGGTATTTGGTTCCTGATAGCATAACTGCTTCCAGTTTCCCTAGGAAATTAACTGGTGAAAAAGTTTCTTTACTTTTTGATATATAACCGCATGTAATGTATTGATCACTAATATTGATCAAACGTGAACGATTGAATTTCATTGCCACCATAATTAAAGGGATTCAAAAACGCATGACTGATCAAAATTGATAAGGATTGATGGTGACAATATGAACATCGATGTTCATGTCATTCTTTTTGATGCATTTGATCAAAAAAACAAAGAAAGGACTTTGCCTAATATTTCATTTCATATTATTCTCCTAAGAGAAAGTAGAGTTGTCTTCCAATATTGTACTATATTTTCATTTTCCCCCTGTTTCTATATGCAACATGTACCTGAATATCGATCAACTATTGAAAGAGCGTATTAAGTACCTTTTCTTAGTCTCCAGTATGTTTTCAAGCCAAGAATTTATTCTGGTCTTTTCTTTGACGACATATATTCACACAAATCGCAGTTCTATCATAGTTTCAAATAAACTTGAAATTGAAGTATGATTTTTATATTTTATTTCTTATCATTGAACATTAAATTACAAATGGATAGCAAGAATGATAAATAATTATTATAAAATAAAGTGTTTGCTATAAATCTGCCTTCACATGTATCTTCCTTTGTACTTTTTGATCAGTCTTAAGAGCAACCGTAAAAAAGCATTTGTCATTTTTGTGAAGATTGAAATTAATTATCTACCATCTTTGAAACTAACAACAAACTTGTCTGACATTAACACTTCGGTGACGAGAAATGTATAAAATTTTTCTTTTCGAATTACTGATCATGAAAATATTAATTTAAGTTTTTGTCTTATCTACCAGTTTAGATAAATTAGAAATCTTAATAGCTGTCTGAGGAATACAGCACTTTAATAGTGTATTCTTTTATGGTACAGGGTGATCAAAAACAACATAAGTATTTCAAAAATCATAATAAATCCAAAAATTTTTAGATTGTAAAACAGATTCCGGCGAACTATTCTATGCATATGGGTTTCTTCTTTGCAGTACAAAATTCCGGTAGGTGGTGCTAAAAGTATCAACTGTGTTGGAAATACGTAAACTAGACCATTAATATAAACACATATCCCCGATAACCACACCATTGCTGACAGTTTTATACCAAATTTAACCTGATATACAAAGCAATCTATTTCAAAAATATCCAAATTCTACATGTAGAATATCGCTGCTAGAACCACAGCCACATTTTCATTTGTGCTTGCCATGTACATAATAATAATAACAAAACTACTTTATAGTCGTTGGACTCTTTTCAATATTCTTTAGTTTTTCTGATAGCGTGTTTTAAAAGAATAAAGATTGCATGATAAAATGCCTAACAACCCAGGTAGCACAACATTTTGCATGATATTCTACAATATTACTCCATATTATATAATATTATATGGTATTGTACAATATTATACAATATTGCGAATATTATTCAATATCGTACAATATCTTTGTGCTACTGGGGAAAGAGTTTATAAAAATTAAATATTGATTTAGTTTCATTATTAATATGTTTGTGTTTATATACTTGTATCGTTCTTTAATCCTTTAGCGGTCGCGCCCGTCATATTGACCTGCATCTAGTTATCGCATTTTTAGGCTTATAAACTAAAATTTAATCAATAATTAACTTTAGAATTTGTCACAAATTACGTAGAATCCTTAAGCATCTCAAGTATTCTCCGCCTTCTTAGATGAATGAAAACGACGGCCCCTTTCCAAAACAGGAGGGGTCATTTTATTAGAGAGCAAAAAAATGCGGCTCATGATGGTTAAGAGTGAATTCTGATCTTCATTTCAACCAGCGAAGTATAATAATGCTTTTTCGTTTTTTAACTGTGTTAGCAAAAATATTTCTAACTGATTTAGAATTTTTCTTTGCTTCCTTTATGATTGATTGCCTGATGAATATTTTTTTTATGATGAATTCATTTTAGTTCCAAAGTTTGGAATAATTGATTGATTTCTTCCAACGATGAAGAAAGAAGGTTTTCATTTCTCAAGTTTGAGAAAAATCACGAAAAGTAATTTATCTTATATATTCATTTATCTGGAACTTGATACTGATAAGATGAGCGTCTTTTACCCTAAATAAAGACAATTCATTTTTTGAACAATTTCGATTATTTAAATTTGCGGAATTTGATACTGAAAGGTAATAAAAGGGCATTTCGAAGCAAAATTAATGAATGATTCTGAAGGGGCTAGAGGAAACCTCCAAATACACCCTGCTTCATCATTGGCTCAGATCAGTTAGTTGGAAATGATACTCCAGGCAAAAAAGTTCAACAACAAACATTTATTTCATATTTTAACAAGGCATATTGTTCAAAATGAACTCGTCAGTTAGAACATTTAAACAAAAAATATCGACAGAATAAGAATCAGTACGATACATCTTGTTTCGAAAGTTACCATGTAAACACAAGAACACTTGGTGAGTTGAAGCATATTTTCAGTGAGAAGCGAAGGGACTACAGGTACATCTGGATTACTGTGTATCTGAAGATTAACTCTTTGAACCCGGCTAGAGTGAGAATTCAAGTGCCTCAAAAACTGGAGTAAATTTTCATTCAAGAAATCAGAATGAAATCCTCCCTTTCTCTACAGAAATTCCAGGAGGACGACATCCTCGGTTGCGCGATCAATTGTCAACAAAGAAAGGAACTAATTTTCTCCCGCAAAATTCACCCATGTGCCCAAAACCGCCTGAGTCCGGCCTGTGTTGAATGAGGTGGTTTGAGGCGGGATTGGGCTCATGGGGTTAAAATACTGGAATAAGCCGCATCCATTGCGGAAGACTATATCCAAACTCGTTGGGAAGGCTCATGCTCCGCTTAGGAGAGATGGCTCACACCGTTTGCTGTAGACCCAGTCAAGAATACTCGTACTTGGCTTGGAGTACTTGGAGTTGGCTTATACTATATTGCTGCTCTCTGCTGGAACCTGAAGTTTAGACTTTCTGTAGAAGTTTAGACTTTTCGACACGAAACTTTTGAAAAAGAAGATATATGAGGCAGGCTACATTTCTAGTATTTTATGCGATGAATTTATTCATTATTATAGGATAAAAAATATTTTTCAAAAAAATTTTACTTCTCTTTTAACTTGCATCCTGAGACATATTTGTCCCAATCGACTTCTGTACTAGAGCATGTATTAAAACTTAGTCTTACAAAGTTATGACAAAATTTATTCACACCGTTGCATCAGTTTCTGAACCATAGCTATAAGTATGACTATAAATTATACAGCTCTTGCGTTATTTCATGAATATATTGAATAGCCCTTTCAGGACGGCCGCTGGCTGAAGGAAACGTGCCCACCGGCCGGGAGCTGGTAAGCGCATTCCGTGCCCACCGGCCGAAGCATTTTCTCCCGCTAAGCCTAACACGCATTAAAAGTGCGCGTTGCATAATAATGCATAAAAAAGTGTCCTTTACATAGAAATGAAACCATTTTTAAATATGCGGTAAACGATATCGCATTCTAAATCATAAAAAAGTTTAATTAAAATACTTGATTTTTAATAATAAAAAATAAAAATATAGTGTATTTCCCTATAATTGAAAGTACCTAAATAAACAGTAGATTATTGATGCAAAATCCGAAAATATAGGAAAAAATAAATATTTACATTCAATATTATAAAATACTTCAAGAAAATTGTAATAATTAATTCTTCATAGCCTTCTGAAAAATCTTCTATTTAGGACTCCACTGACATGACGGAATTGGAATCGATATATTAGTACTATCCTCTACTAATTTAGAATTTGATGATTCATAACTATCTAAAGAACTCTAATAATTTATTGCTTTATCACGATCGTCGGAAAAATCCATAGATTTGTCATTTAAAAATTTACATATTTCTTCCTGGGAAAGTTAACGCGTTCTTTTAGCCATAACTGCAAAAATAAAACAGAGAGGCATAAAAACGCTTGACAGAATATCTCCCATAAAATCTCAATCCAAGCGAGAGGAGAAACTAAAATCCAATCACTCCAAAATGAGTTAAAGAGCTCTTTAACACATGCTTCTGTTTACACTCGCCAGCACGTGTTTCTGTTTATACTCTCAAAAATCAAATAATTCTAATAGAATGATTCACAGACACGTGGCCGACTACAATCTGACCTCGGAGAGAGAAATACTAATAGACGGGACCAATCTTTTGAAAGAAACATGGAATAATAACGCCATCTGATAGAAAACATTTTGTTCCAAAAGCCAAACGCATGTGTGCCGCTCTTGGCCCACAGCAGCACTTTCGCCGTAACGCAACGATGCGGCGCTCGGCCCTGAGATAAGCCAAGCTGAAACGCACATATGCAGCTCTCGTCCCGAAGGGGATAGTGACAGGTCATTGTCAGTATCAGCAAGTTGTTCGCTTTCTAAAAATGAAATTATATTATTGATATAATCGGCGATTTCTTTTACATTCTGTAAAATGTTTCAGGAAAAAAAATCAGCTGTTGAAACCTTAGGCTGCTGGAAATGCATTTGTCCCTGTTTGAAAGATGGCTGGAAAATATAATCCTAAATCCTTTTATACGCACGGCACTAAGCAATTTGAATTTCCTAAATAAAAATATTTAAAAAATAATTGCAGTATAAATCGAAGAGAACTGCATTTAATCGACAGTGTGCCTTTACAAAACAAATATAATACTAATAAAGAGAATTTTGAATTGTGGAAGAGTTAAAAATACAAAAATAATAGCAGACAACGATAAGAAGGAAGAATCCGGTGGATGACTTCATCAGAGGCCATTCATCCATGCAGATTCAAAACTAGAATAGGTTTTCTGTAGAGGAAAAAGACTTTAAAGTCCGAATTTAATATTAATTTCCTCCAAGTCCTGAACCCATTCCGGAATATAATGGGAAGAAAAACATTTACCGGCAAAGAAAAAAATTAAAAACAGTCTTTTAAACAAAATATGAAAACAAGGGCTTAAACCTTTTGCAGTGCCTTTACAAAGAGAGGCATTAAATCTAGTGCATAGGGAAGGAGCTAAGCTGATGAATTCTCATTACGCAGGCAATTTCAGATTAACCATCAGGCTATTTGCTCTGAACACAAATGGAACAGGGTGATCGTTAGCGGCTGTACGCACACTAACGTTGAGTATTTTAAGTATTTGCAGACTTTTGCTGTATTAAGTAAATGAACTGAGGGAAGAAGACTCGGAAGCTTCTCTAATCAAACAAGCATCGAAATACTAACAGAGAAAACGTATTATAGATTGTTAAAGAGATTTACAAACATAATGCTAAAGAGTGGGATGAAACTTTTAACGGTGCAATCAAGTAATCGTCTTAAATAGTGTAGCGATGAAAGTGCAGGTGGAAGACAAAAAATTCAAAATCAGAATCAACTGCATTAATAATTGTTTTCTTGTGTTTTTATGCTATAAACTAATGAGTACTATCACGAAAGTTGACGTCATTTTTGTCATGCATCTCTAGGCTCGGCAACATCGATTGTTTACTAAAAAGAAACAAGTATTATCAACCTTTTTCTTTTATATTTTACTAATCAGTCTGAGAGGTTTGTTAGACGATTCTTGGGAAAATATTTAATTAATTATTACAAAAATGGCTTATAAAACGCAAATTAATCAATTTAACGGCTGATTTTGCCAATTTATCGAAACCAATTTATGAATAATTAACAACAAATGATGTTACCACAATATGGTTGACAGTTTGTCGACTTTTCTACAGAAAATTTTGTACTTTATTGAAATCATGAAATTAAAAATCCATGATAAAAGTTCCTGAATGAAGGTCCATTCTCAATGACATAAAATGAAAGAAATTTTAGTAGATTGGGATTTAGCATCTACTTCTAAATGTAGTGAAAAATCATATAATTATTTATTTATTTTCGGAGAGTCTCCAGAACTAATTAACATAATTCCCATGGGCATCTGCGGCAAACTGGTGCTAGATTAACAAACAGTTGTTTAACAAACATTCCCTTTTCGATAAATTATATTCGTTAACCGATCGTTTTTTCGAAGTTGAAACTGTTGGATGGACATCGCTTCGTATATTTCAATTATATAAATCGGTTAAATGCATAATTAAGCGTTGATTATGATCATTATTTCGTAATGACGGTGTAATTATATATTTAACGACTTGTTAAAATGATTCTTTTAAAATTCGCTTTCATCAGTCATGTTACTAATTAGATTAATTATGCATTTGAGAACGGTCCATACAAGAACAGCAAACATTTTTCACAAGAATCGTCTTGGCAGCGGTGACCTCGTGATATGGTCTCGACCTCGGGGCCTCAGGGTTCCAGGTTCGAAACCCGATTCCACCGAAGAACCGCCGTGTAAGCGGGTTTGATGCACGCTAAATCCGTCGGGGCCAAATATCCTCACGCTGGTGTGGTTCCGAAGTTTGGAGAGGGAGGTGACAACTCGGGTGTCGTCTACGTCATCCGACAGAGGTTCAAAATTACGAGGACCTTCCCAAAATAGCCCTCGTGTTTCTTCAGAAAAGGACGTAAATATGACTAAGCTTCCCAAGAATCATCTAGCAAACTTCTGACTGATTAGTAAAATATAAAAGAAAAAGTTAATAATCCTTATTTCTTTTTTGTAAACAATCGATGTTGCCGAGCCAGGATATGCATGACAAAACTGTCGACATCTTTCGTGATAGTTCTCGTTAGTTTGTAGCATAAAAACATAAGAAAATCAATTATTAGTTCAGTTGATTCTGATTTTGTATTTTTTGCTTTCCACCTGCACTTCCATCGCTGCACTATTTAAGACGATTGATTGCACCGTTGAAAGTTTCATCCCACTCTTTAGCATTATGTTTGTAACTCTCCTTAACAATTTATAAAACGTTTTCTCTGTTAGTATTTCGATGCTTGTTTGATTAGAGCAGCTTCCGAGTTTTCCCTCAGTCCATTTACTTAATACAGCAAAAGTACTGCAAATACTTAAAATACTCAATGTTAGTGTGCGTACAGCCGCTAACGATCACCCTGTTCCATTTGTGTTCAGAACAAACAGCCTGATGGTTAATCTGAAATTTGCTGCATAATGAGAATTCATCAGCGTAGCTCCTTCCCTATGCATTAGATTTAACGCCTGACTTTGTTAAAGTACACTGTCGATTAAATGCAGTTGTCTTCGATTTATGCTGAAATTATTTTTTTCTGCATTCGCAATTCTTAATACGGTGAATAGCTGGCTAAGAATCATCTTTACAGACAAAATGCATGCAAAATAATCATAACAGTGATAATTAATCTGGATTTATCTCAGATTACTTTTAAATTAGAAGACGAAATGGTAACATCAACTACAGGGTGAAGGCTTAACTCTTTAAAACTGACTCGATTTTTTTTCTCGTCGCCCCTTTAAAACCGGGAGTTTTTGGAAGTAAGCGACATGAATTGGCCTCTCCCAACATGGGTGATCATTTACCTCACCCCCTGCTGTAACCTTCCCTTAAGGCGCACGGAAATGGGCTGTGATTGGTAAGGATATTTGGATCCCCCTACAGCGCTTATCTCCTAAGTGATCTCGGAACCTCCCCTCAGAAGAAGACAACCGCTTCAGACCGGCCTTCGTCGCTGTAAGGGGAAATGTTTAGACCGCCTCGCTCGGTGTGAGAGGGTTAACCGATGGGCTTGTGTCTCAATGATTATTTGAATGTTTTATTCTCGTATAGTGATCAGCACATTTGAGCTTTCAACTAAAATCAATAATATGACGTATTGAAGAGCATAAAATAATTTCAAATCAATTATTATCAGCAAAATATAAGAACTCATGTGAATGAGATGAAATTTAGATAGGAGTTTAGAAGTGCTAATAAGTTTTTGTATATGGATTATACTCTGTGATAAGGTATGGTTTTTTTTTTTTGAAAATTTTTCACAAAAGCCATGATAAAATTATATGCTTTTTTATGCTTCTATTTTTCATCATTGCATTGCACGTCATTTCTAAATGCTGACCACCATTTAGATGCCTAGATGTGCCAATATTTAGACGAATTGTACTATCAGAAATAATCCCACTTCAAGTCTATGCCTAAATATGGGCAATTGGGAGGTGAGAGAGTATCGATGGTGAATATATTCGCCGATATGGTTTTATACTTGTTAACGAGCATCCGTACACCTTAAGCATCTTTAATCCTCTTTAGAATATTCTGGGTATTAAATCGCATATAAGTATTCTCCACTTATAAACGCACGAATTTCGCCCCAACAGCTTTCGTATTTAAAATCGAGGTAAATAGATTATATTTTGTATGGCTTGGAACGGATATGAGGAGTTTAAATGTACGTAAAAGAACGCACACAAATGACTTGATTTTTGCTTCTTTCGGACATTAGATTCAAAATAAGGATTTTTATGAAAAATATTAAATGGACTTTCACAAAACTATTCGCCTTAATACAAATATCGGCATAGCTTTATATCAAAACCAGAAAACTAGACCTGTTCCAGACGAAATGAAACTGAAACCAAAAGCAAGCTTTGCTTTAAGAATGCTTAACTTTAGCAAATATTTTCTATCATAAATCTATAGATCTAGATAAGAAAAATTAATTTATGAATGTTTTATTCTAATAAAAACACTTTCTAATTCTAATTAAATAAAAAAATTCGAAAGTTGTCGATATCCAAAAAAATTGAACTTAAAGCTTCTGTTTATATATTTTATCACTTACCAGAAGCAAGTATAATAGCCCACTGCTATTCAATTTGCATTTGAAAGATCCGATTGGGAAATAAAAAAGTCGAAACACAATTTTCTAGTAAATTTAATAACGCTGCGACAATTTGTTATTGATTACATGCCTGCATACACACGCTATTCAAAGACTAATATTTATATGGTTTGCGCCTTTATCCTTATTTATGACTTCATATGTTTCAAGCCTCGTGCGTTTTCTTCATTTTTTTTATCTCTGCGATATCAGGAAGACGTTTATCTTTACAACATGCGACGAATGAAAATTTGAAGCAAGCCACAATATAATTTGGGGTCGGAAAGTAAGTTTGGTGAGCCGCTAAAGAGCGCCTGGGTGGTGAAAATGGAGAAGAGTAGAGACGGATAATAAAGGACAAATAATCGTTATTCTCAAAAACTTTGCAACAAATGCCAAAATACGCGGCCACTAGCTGCAATACATCGGCGACGGAGTGAATCGCGTACACGTTGGAAGATATCTGGCATTTCACGAATTTCTGCAGCTGCAACACTCAGAGGAGGTCCGAGGAAATTTTACCAACCGGGCAAGACAGCAATTTGGCGCCCCCCCCCCCAACCAACGTAATTTTTAAATTCTATATTGTCTGTATTTTAAATTTCCAACAAAAGTTTACTTAGAAATATGCATGTTTTATCTGCAAACCTGACTTAATAATACTATGGGCAGAATTTTCTAATTTCAGATATTTTTAAGAATGTAAAGAAGTCTTACAGAAACTAAAATAATGTATTGAAAAAATTTATTTTAAAAATATGATTTTTTTACACAATATTATAAATTCTCTTCACATTCTTGCCTTTTTATCTGCAAAATCTTTCATAATATTCCCAATATCAATGTTCTGCAGAAGGTCCCGTTCAATTCATATGGTTGCCAAACCAACTTGTCGCTCCTGCGACATGCTAGATCTCAGATATATTTTAATCGGTCTCAGTTTCGAAAAACTTCTCTCGCAAGTAGCAATAGTTACTGGTAGCGTCAGAAAAATTTACTGCCTTACTGTCAACTGCGTTAGTTGTATAAGATATAGATAATTCTTTAGTGGCTTTCTACTATTTTTTAATAAGATACGACCTTTTTGTTTAGGAATAATGTCGTGAAGGTCAAACATTACTAAGTAGGAAAAATCTGAAAATTAAAAAATATTGAGATGCGCCTTTTACGCTTAGGAGGGCAGTATAGACAATGTAAGTTTTTGGCCTCCACCCCAACTTCCAAAACCAGATAATTTTATTGATTTAAATTTAATATCTAAAGAAGCAGTTTTTGAGCAACAAGCAATATGACAAACTGAAATTTTAAATAAAATGATTAAAAAAACTTTTAACACAATTTAAATATTCTAATACACGGTATCCCAGGACTCTTGACATGTGACTCAGTGATCTGCTAACAAATTCGAAAACATTAAAAATATTCCAAGAATAATGTTCCAAATTTAAACGACGCTGGATTTTAAGTTCAGTAAGTTCTAGAATACACTTCTTGTAAATCAAATGGAAGCCCTGACAATAATTTTTAAAAAATAATATCGGGGGCCTCCCCAAAGTTGCAGGGCCTATAGGCAGTTTCCTATTTGGTAATCCGGCCCTGACCATATAACCTTGCTTATCGATGTGAAACGATTTATTACTTTTTCAAAGCCGTGTTACAATTTATTTTTTAAATCACAAACTTATCAAGGAAAAAAAATAAAATTTCTTTGAAAATAGTTTGTAATTTTACAAGTTTTCCTCTAATGTTTAGCATTTTCTAATGATTTGAAAAAATGTATGGGAACTTTATACGTACAAATTTGATTTTTCAGAAAACAGTTTGAATATTATTATTTCAAGCGTAATCAATGGTTAAGTTAAAATCCAACAAAAGTTATCACTCTCAGTACTGTTGTCTGTATTTTCGGTTTGCAAACTAGTTTTGGCGTCTTCTTTAATGCTAGGTTCTTCTGTCATTTAAGACGTTCAAATATCTTACTGCTTCTGGTTCAAGTAATTGTAACTTTGCATGCTCTCACACTTGGTCCTTGTAAACGAGTTAACTTGTTAAATAGTGCTTTTTCGTACAATTTGCAATATTAGTATTGTCAATATCGAAAAAATAGATATTTAATTCTGAAAATTTTAAAATAACACACCAGAATGATAATAACAAAATTACTTGTGGTGTTGAATTCACATGAACTTCTTGTTCTTGGTTCGAACAATAAGTAATATTGTCGTTCTCAACGTTTTCTGAAGTTAAAGATCGGCCTTCAGCTGTTGTTGGCAGACTTTCTCTGGATTCAATATTTTCTATTTTGATGAATGTTTTCGAAATAGACGTCTGCTTTTCGTTTTCTCTTGCTATCCGTGCCTTTCTTTTCCTATGAAACATACCTGATTTTTTTTCTTTTTTTTCAGACGTTTTAGCGAAATACACAGAACTTATAGGTATAACATTATCACAATTTAAATTTGCTGTTCAGAATAAAAATAAAGCGTGACATTCACAGGTTCTTCTTTCAACATTGTGCCAAAACGTTTCGTCAAAGTAAGAATACGATGAGAAATGTTGTAGACCAAGGGAAAAGTTGCATTTTCAACCGGTTTAATATTTTTTCTGCCCCCCACTATGCCATAAAACTGAAATACAATAGTCGATGAGGGGGAACGAGCCTCTCGGAGCAAAGGAAAAACCAAGAAATGAGGAAGGGGTGTGTGGGTGGCAGTCATTCTAGGGAAATTAGGGCCGGGAGGGCTCGTTTTGAAAGCGGGGCGAGGTGAGGGCACAATCGACCGGACCGCACTTATGATCAATCCGATCCCCTATTATAAGGTTGCCCGTGGGTGCAGTCTGCTCAGTCCGACCTGTGAATGACCCACCAAATTTTATGGCCTGATGTTCGTGGAACAGATTTCGAGACCCCTCCAGGGTCTAGAGGCTTGAGCTGAGAGCCTGTACGAAAAACTGGAGAGGGGGCGCCGAAATGAAAGGAAAAATTTGCCGTTTTCGCCAGAGCTCTCGTGTCAATTAAACCATTTTTTTTCTCCCCTTTATATTCCAGCTTTGGCGTCACCCGGAATTTGGCGCCACGGGCAGCTGCCTGGTTTGCCTGGGCCTCGGGCAACGCTATTTCGGGCGATAAGCTCCTCTGATGACTCGATGGGCTAATATTAAACGACTCTTTTCAGCTGCCCCCAGAGAAAGTCCATTTCGTGGTAAATCAGGCAGTACCTGCTGACGAAAGGTGAGGTACTTCTGTCCATCTAAGCGGTCTGTTGAAAGTTGAGGGCTAATTATGTGGTAGTGAATAATCGCGAGAAAGCGCCCTCGCACGCCTCGCCGCTTGCTCTCCGACTCCACATTGTATTGTGAAACTTGTTCGTTCTGACAAGTTAAAGTTATGACCATCAGTTTAGTTACTCCCTGTATAACTAATATGCAGTTCTTGCAATATAATTTACATCGGAATGCTTTGGAAGTTTTGTTTCCTTGAATTCTTGCGCTTTCTGGCTTTCAAAAAGATGAATGGCAGATGCTGCTGCAAGTTCGCCAATGAATTTTATTAATGTCTAAATAGTTTCATTCCCTAAAAAAAATTTCCTATTTTTACTTCTTCTGTTTTGTGTTTTTCGAATATAGATGGCGCTATGGAATTAGCGTTTCTTTAATAATTTGATAATACATCCTTTTAAAAAAAAGTTAGAGTGGGTTTGTGATTACGTGAGGACATTTTTCTCTACTCTGGGCATGGGGTAAGTTTATATTTATGATGGCTAACTTTAAAAAAGCCAGTTGGCTGATATTTTTAAATCAACATTATCATCGTTTTGATGTCTGTGTTTTGTTTTCCTCTTTCTTTTGAAATAATGCTTTTTGATGTACAGATCTCCTTTGTATTTTGTTTGGGAAATTTCGGACTAAGAGAAGCTATGTTTGGCTTAGTGCAAGCTTCTTACAGAAAAATATTCCCAATTGTTTATAATCCATTTCGAATAAAGTCCTTAGCCCTTGAAAATATGGACTAGAATGGATTCCTTGTTTGTTTATTTTTTCCGATTACCTCTGAGTTTATCTTTGTTTTTTTGGCTTTATTTGTACGATATTGATTTCCATTGTTCTTTATTTTTTGTTTTGATGCTGCAATTGCGCTTTACTTAAACATTGTTTAAATTTTATTTTCTAAATTTTATTCTCTAAATTTTATTGTTTATAAATAATTATTTTGTTCTTTTTGTTTAAAGTTTGAGTTAAATTGTTTTATTTTTAAATTTATTCTAATTTTTCGAGTTGATTGTTTTTAAACTTCGCCAATGAAATTTGCACCTTGCCTCATCCTTACGCCAATGGCAGCCAATTTACATTAAAAGAAAATTATAAACGAATGTACTGACCATGTGTGATTAAACGAGTATATATCAACAAAACTATTTCGCTAGATCATATTAATTCTTGGCTTGTTCGCAAATAAAACTGCAAGGCCAGTTTAAAAAAATGCCTCAGGATGTTTGTTGTCCTTTTTATAAAAAAGTAATTTGATGTTTGACAATAAAGAATAAAGAGAACATTTGATAAAGTATACTAATCCAAAATGATTTCCTTGGTATGAATACTAAAGAGAAATGCTTAAGAAATTGTTTGGCTGTGGAAAATAAAAAAATTATGAAATAAGAAACTGCAAGTTTGTGATACCCACTATGATTAGAGACGGACTGTCGGTATTGCAACTCCTATAGAGGCACAAAAACGTTATTGTTCCAGTTTTAAAGCAACAATTTGACATACGCTCTTAACAAATTTCAGCAATTCTGTGATACCTCATGTGAGCCGTAATCTTTCCTAGATGGTAAGTTTCGTTAAGTGACAACAGATTTTCACTTGCTAAAATTTTCCTTTATCTGTAATTAATAACAAGCTTCAATGTATTCCGATAGCCTCCAAACTCTCCGTGAGGATAGTTTTAGTTTATTTATTAACGTTCCGCTTTGAAACAACACTATTCGGAGAAACGATTGAAGTACATTAATTGTAGTTGGGAGAACACACGTACCTCCCGCCACACTGCGGTATCGGACAAGCCATTAGCAACACTTTTGCTGAGCATTTTCCTCGGAGGGCGCTTTTGAAATTTTGTATAGCTAATCAATTTTCCCACACATATCGCATAATTGCACTGGGCCTTAACGTGAACTAGGCTCACTGGATCTATGGTGAAATAGATTTTCGAACATGGAACTCCCTGGTCTCGAACCTGAGATCTCACCACCAGGATACCGCGGTTCTATCTTCGTGAGGAAAAGTCTTTAGAAAATAAAATAGCAAGTAAGGTTTTGAAATAATTTAAGATATAATATAGCACTGCAATCTCAGTGGAAGCCTCCCCCCCCCACTCCATAAACCAATCAGAAGTCAAATTTTGTTTAAACCTGATGATATGAACATTGATTTAACCGTGTCGACTTCTTTTATTGCCAGAATTAGTCAATGATACCAAGGATGATAAAGCGATCCAATCACGAGATAAATTGCAGATATTCCCTATGTCGTCTGAAATATGATTGGTTTTCCCAGGGAAGCAGCGGTCTACTCAGGTTTCGCTCCGTATTGTATATATTTATGTACGTATTCGATTATATGAGATCCCTCGGAGAATAGAAGTCTGGTCTCGATTTACTGGA
The DNA here is from genome assembly GCA_013235015.1 of Araneus ventricosus. Taxonomy (NCBI): domain Eukaryota; kingdom Metazoa; phylum Arthropoda; class Arachnida; order Araneae; family Araneidae; genus Araneus; species Araneus ventricosus. The sequence continues at coordinate 26,840 of BGPR01003575.1, forward strand.
ATGTGATTACCAAGCAAAAATTTGAATAATGCATGGATGAGTAAAGGGATACCTCGCCTTGTTACAAATTTTGTAACTTTTAGGATAAGGAAGGTATTTGCTGGGCGCAACAGCAATAATTCGTCACTTGAAGCTGACGTGACTTTGAAGTTAGAAGTCATTTTCATATTTTATTTTGTTAAGATTACTGCCAACCAGTTTTTTAACGTAGGGCTACGCTCCTCCCATTGGGGTCTCGGGAAAGAAATTGATTCACACGCCAAAACGCCACAAAACGTGGTATGGGAGATCCTCTATATCTCAATAACTACATATGTTAAAAGCATAACTAATGTCTTATTTTAGAGATAAAGGGTAACAACAGAAGTTACAAAAAAAAAAATTGAAATTGGAATTGTAGTTCAGAGACTACTGAGTCGCAAAGTTGGGCAAAAATACCCATGAATTGGTGACGTCACAAGCATGATGTGCGCGAGCACAATTGGCTGACGCTCTCGCTTGTCACGTTTTCGTGATTGAGTTGAAAATTTATAAAATTGAGTTGAAAACAAAAAAGAATTGAAAGTAACTTCGAGAAACAAAAGAGAATTGAGAGTAACTTCGTGAAACAAAAGAGAATTACGAGTAACTTCGAGAAACAAGAGTATCGCGAGTAACTTCGAGGAACAAAAGAGAATCGCGAGTAACAAAGAGAAAATTCGAGAAACAAAAGAGTCACGCTTGTAAAATAGTCCTACTCTTTAACATCATCGGCTGTTTGAAAATACAGCCTCCTGTAATTTTCTTTTGTTTCCTAAAATGTTACCGATTATGGAAAGTTCTTTTAAATTTTTCATATTCTGGTTGTACAATAAGAAAGTCTTGTCATAGTCAAAAAATGTCGATTTCAAGGTTTTGATGAATATCTACGTTTCAGACTTCCAATCGTTTAAAAACATTTGTTACGTTTGAATTGTGACTGTTTGTTTGTCTGTGACACAATAATTGAGAAACGGAGCAAGCTAGACAATTGAAATTAGGTATGTGGTCGTGACATCTAAAATATAGATTTCAGGCTCAAATTTTCGAACTCAAATTTTTCAAAGGAAGTCTGTCTGTCCGTCTACGTGTATGCGAATAAAATAACTCAGATGGAACGAGGTATAACGGCGAAATTTAACTTTTGGATTTTATCCTATGTATCAAATCTTGAGAGAAATAAATTGAACAGTTGATTGTCCTCCGGTCTGCCTCTTCTTGGGTACGAGAACAAAAATGAAAATAGATAAGTATAAATGGCGTTTACTATACGATCTTAACACTAATATATTAAGCTGGGAATTCACGAGAAAAAAAGTCTAAGCCATTTGTCCCAACAACTGGTTTGTATTCCACTCCTTTTAGTCGAAAAATTAGGTAAAACATTCACAGGTATCCCATGTTTTGAGACAAGGTCCAAAGTCGCAGAATTCTCCCCACCCGCACACCTCTCCTCGAACACGGGGGATTTCGAGTTTCATTTCTAGCCTCGACCCGAAGTCCCAATGTAGACAGATCTTTTGTTTCACCGCTACCCATCGAGGTCCCAAATTGGAATCGGCGGAAGAAGTTTTGGATTTTGAGTTCGATGGCATTCCACCATTTCCAATAATTTGCACCAAATTTCATAGGTTTTCGACCTTGACGATTGGGTTTTCCTTCCCGTGTTCCAAAAAATTCCCAAATGGAACGACAGTGAATGGCCCGCTTTAAATATGTATCTAATTTTGAGCGAAACCTGCCAATGAAAAGATAGCCTATCCGTGTGTATGTGTATTCGATGTCCCAAACATGCTACAAGCCAGGTAAATAATATATTTCATTTAATATGCGACCTTAATACCAAAATTATAGATCTATGTCAAATTTTCAACATCATCGGTAAAACGGAATAGGTTCAAAGTGTGCGACTCGATTCCGTTCACTACATTACGAAGCTAAACACAAAGAATGCCATATTGTGTAAGTATAGCAGAACTTTGAGGAGACAACACTGACGGCGGTTTACATATGAAATAATATTTTCGATTTACGGGACTGTACAAATGCTGAATCCGGAGATCTTTTTACTTCCCTTTTCGTTCGGGATTACAGATTCGCTCTTCTTGCCCAACTGGGTCACTAATCACCCTGTAGACATACAGACACACATAATTAATCTGAAATCCTTATGAAATGACTAGTGTACTTTAAAATACAGAAATGTCTATAGGCTTCTATATAAAAATTATGGCTATTATATCCTCCGTCCTTTTACTATATTCTCTCAAATATATATTCATCATTTAGCATTCCTTATTGTTGTCAATAATAAGCGTTCGAAAATGGGCTATATATATATATTGAAGGTAAAATATTTAATAAAAGTCCAAAGAATGTTCTATATTTTGAAATCCTGAAAGTAATGATAAATGGCCACATTATTCTTTTCTTTAATGTTTGGTTTATAATTTTATAGAATAATAATCTTCAGTCTTGGAAGAAAAAAATTAAATGTCTTCTCTTACGTGTACAAAGGCAATATTATGGAACACCTACTTTCACACCCACTGCATCTGATTCAGATATTTTTAAACCCACAAAGTGAGACAAAGTAATCATGAATTTCTGTAATGATATTGCTCTATCCAACGAAATGTCTTTCATAAGACTGTCTCGACGTGTTGAGTGAAGTAAAGTAAATATTTTACGTCTGATAAGTAAAAGGTAAAATTGTAAATATTCATTCTGTCTATGCTGTCTTTGCACTGTATTTGTTTATTGATATTTGTGTTGTATTTATTATTGCTTTCGAGTTATGCAAAGCTATCAATTTTCTGTGTGTACTCTATCATTTTATCATGCAAAAATATGATGTTGTTCTCGGTAAAATATCATAAGTGTCCCAGGTAGACAACATGTTGCACGATATTGTATAATATTGTTCAATATTATATAATATTATATGATATTGTACGATATTATACAATATTGCGAATATTGTTCAATATCGTACAATATTATACAATATTGCGAATATTGTTAAATATTGTACAATATTATATAAGATTGTGAATATTGTTCAATATCGTACAATATTGTACGATATTATACAATATTGTGAATATTGTTAAATATTGTACAATATTATATAAGAGTGTGAATATTGTTCAATATCGTACAATATTGTTCAATATTATATAAG
>BGPR01003575.1:30051-43919 GCA_013235015.1 Araneus ventricosus
TCAATATCGTACAATATTGTTCAATATTATATAAGATTGTGAATATTTTTCAATATCGTACAATATTGTACAATATCTTTGTGCTGTTGGAGTTATATCTTTGTGTTGTCTTATGCATGTGCATACATAGTAAGATTGAAGGGGAAAATGAAATTCTGCCTTCAGATATTGAAAATTTACAAATACATTGCATAAGAATAAAATGCAATTCAGCGCATTTGTAAAACATCCTGATCAAAAATTATTTTTCAACCGTAGCAAAAGCAAATCATCAAAATTATTTTTAATGTATTGCTGAGAAGTAAATGTAGAAACTTTGGATGTAGAGGCAAAAAAAGTCTTCATCTCACGAAAAATTTCAACGAAAACGATCATAAAGTTGAAGTATTTTAAATTTACCTAAGATCTTGATCAATTTTAAGAAGGTTTTAAGAGTTAAGATGCATTAATTCATAACTTAAGATTTTATTTTCTATTTATAAACATTTTGCTTCAAAACACGTTATAGACTTCCATCAATTAATCTTTTAAGAACAATATAGTGAAAGGAATATTAAATTCATGTCTTTGGATGAATAAAATTTACGTTTGGTCACAATTTAGCTCGGTTCTGATCAAGAAAGTGGAAAATATTATTTCCATATAGTCCTTTAAATAATTTACTTCTCTCGTCATTGTATAGAGAAGAATGAAAATTTCATATATATACATCCACATTGATTTTGGTACATTTCAAATGCAACCTTATCAGAACGCAGCTCATTAAATCAGTCCACTACACTCGTTAAAAATTCCTAAACCACATCCGATTCATGTTTCCGTAAGAATTGCCTTGTCAGAAACAGCCATTTTTTCTTTCTACATCTTTCCGTGGTATGCCATGTTTTATATATTATATATTAATCTTTCTTTTATTTCATTAAGAATTATTACAGAATTGAGAATGGTATTTGTTTTATGGAGATAAATGACTTTTATTTAAAATTTAATTATAGGTTATTTACATGGAAAAGAACCGTATTTTGAATTTCATGGAATATTTCTTCTCCTGATGGGCAATATTCCACAGATTCCACACTCTTTCGATATTATTTCTTTTCTCGTTCTAGTTTTTCTATTTTATTGTATTTTTGTGTTTAATATTCTTTTGCTTATTCTTGTTGACGCAGCTTATACGCGAAACGGGAATTAGCTTATTTTTCTTGGTAATACTCTTTTATATTTATTATATTTCTTTAATTTGTATTTTTATACTTTCTCAATTTTTTTATCTAGTATGATGTATATTCTATCTGTGAATTACTAATCTCTCGCATACAAAGAGATTGAACTTCAATAGGAAGAACATTTTACGTTGAGATTTAACGAATCTCTATATTTCAGACTTCGCTGATTCCGAAATTTATGTTTTTGGCATGATATCTGTCTGCCCGTCGGTATATTATCAGATCTGCAAGACGCAACAAGTTACATAAACTAAATTTGTGGCGTGCTTCTCACACCAACCTGCTAGATCTTAAAATAATTTTCTATCAAATCTGTCAGAAAAAAAGAATTTTCTAAACACATACTTTGCTGTGAAACTTCAAATCATTGAGGAATATTTATAATTTCTTAACGTGTGCCTTGCTATTCGCATTGAATGAAAATGCCATACAATTTAAATTTTAGTTCTCCATCTGTTGCCACACACTTCAAACGAAAATGTAATGTGCATTTTTTAAATACATTGTTTGCTTGCATATGCTTTATCACTCTTCCGAATGAAAAATGATGGATGCATTCATTTGAGAGTGAGTCCTATTGGTTAAAGCTTAATATATATATATATATATTTAAATTGTGCAGAATTGTGGAATTAGACAGAAACTAACTTACATTATAAGTAGTGTCTTCTGAAAAAGACTTTCCGAATTATGAGACGGGCGGCCAAATCGTTTTCTTTATTCGGTAAGTTCCCAAGTTATCGCAAGAAGAATCGAAATTAGAAAAGAGACAAACTAACAATGGGAAAGTAATTAAGGAAAGGTTTAGAAGAGTTTTAGCTATGCCATTTGAGAACGCTTTGTATTATAACACACCAGCAAATTATTTTGACCACATTTTACAACTGACATATTTATGTGGACATGTACACGAAAGCAAGTGCAATACATAACTCACTTACAGTGGCTCCCAAAAGTGTTCGTACACTTACGATTTTCAATGAATTAGGGCCTATCCATTAATTAAAATTAATATTTCAGAATATGTATCTAATAATAAGATCTATAATCTATTCTTAACAAAACTACATGAAATATTTTAAAAACATAGTCAAACTTTATTTTTAAGAAATCAATAATCAAAAAGTAACAAAAACTTTATCTCACAAAAGTCTTCGTACACTGAAATATTTTTGGATAAATTCATAATTTAAATTATCGCCTGCCACTTTATTTTTATTTTTGCATTGTGGTGGCATTTAAAAAATCGTTTGGCTTTAATTTTTGCTTGCTTACACCGTAATATTCCACTTATTATTTAAAAATGGCTGGTAGTCCTAGAGAAACAACAATCAGCATTCGAAAATTTATTATTTTTCATCATATTAGTGGCAAATCAGTTCGGAATATCGCTAAATTAGTTAATTTATCCCATTCTACAGTGCAGTATGTGATAAAATGCTTTAAAGAAGAAAATCGGATCGAAAACAAGGTAAGAGAAGGTCGACCGGCAAAGTTAACAAAACGTGATCAGAGATTTATAATTAGAAAATTTGTGAAAAATCCACGTTTGAGTGCTTTAAAAGTTTCTGCAGGATTTAATGAAAAATTTTCTATTTTAATTTCACCTGAAACTGTTCAACGAGTTCTCAGAGCAGCTGGATTAAATGGACGTTCTGTCCGTAGAAAATGTTTTGTTCTTAGTGTGAAAAACAGAAAGCTTAGGCTTTCCTTCACAAAATCAATGCTAAATAAACCCGAAACGTATTGGAGTAATGTCTTATTTGCAGATGAAAGAAAATTTAACATTTTTGGTTTTGATTGACATATATTAGTATGGAGAAGAAAAAAATGAGGAGCTTAATCCCAAGAACTTAATTGGAACAGTTAAGTATGGCGGTGGAGGTGTCCCTGTGTGGGGATGCATGTCAGCATCAGAACTAGGTAATTTGGTATTTATTGATGGTATGATGAATCATGATCTTTATTTAAATATTTTAAGAGATAATTTAAAATTATCAGCCGAAAATTTGGGTATTGGAAACAACTTTGTTTTTCATCAAGATAACGATCCTGAGCACACGGCTCTCAACGTTCGCCTCTGGTGTCTCACAAAGTTCAAAACACCACCTCAATCGCCAGATTTAAACCCAATAGAACATATTTGGAGAGAACTGGAGGTTAGAGTACGAAAACACGACATTAAAACGAAAAGCGAACTAAAAACAGTAATGATGGAAGAATGGATGAACATTGATGCAGAAATTACAAAAAAAAAAGAAAAAAAAATGTGAAATCTATTCCTAAACGTTTAAAAGCTGTTTCGAATGCTAAAGGATATCCTACTAAATATTAATTTAATGATAAATTAGAATATTTAATAATATGTAGAGATTTTTTTAAAGTGTAAGAAGACTTTTGTGAGATAAAATTTTTGTTACTTTTTGATTATTGATTTCTTAAAAATAAAGTTTGACTGTGTTTTGAAAATATTTCATGTAGTTTTGTTAAGAATATATTATAGATATTATTATTAGATACATATTCTGAAATATTAATTTTAATTAATGGATAGAGCCCTATTTCAATGAAAATCGTAAGTGTACGAACACTTTTGGGAGTCACTGTATTTTTAATTAGAAAAAATCGAATTGATTTGATATATTATTTGTAGTCCAGCGAGCCGTTCTTTCAAAGGAAACGACAGAGCTTATTTTTAGTACCTAGAAAGGAATTTGTTTGTCCAAAATTAGAAAATTTCAATTAACCCTTAGAAGCCCGATTGTTTAAAATTTGATATTAAAATGCTTCTTGACTTTCATTTCTTGAATTAAACATGGTAAAATACTTTGAAAATTCCAATTTTGTTTTAAGTATGATTTATGGCTAAAAACAATTTATTACCAACTGACAACAATATGCTTTATTTAAGAAAAAAATTCTTTGATAAACTTCTATAATGTCAAACACAGATGGATTTTTATAAATAATAATGCGGATAAGGAATTTCCTTCGACACTGTAGAATAAAATACAAACTAATAAATTTGTACTCAAGCGCACAAACAAAGCTAAAACGATGCAGCCTCAAGTGAAAAACACAATTTTTATATATACAGTGAAACCTCTTCGAACGGCCACCCCTACATAGCGGCCACCCCTCTTAACGACCAATTTTTCGTGGCTCGGATTTTTCGGCCCATAGACCTAATGCTAAAATAACCCCTAGCAACGGCCACCCAACCCCTCTGAACGGCCGCCGGGTGGGTTCGCCCATCCCATGTAACAAACGCATCGGCTAGAGATTTACTTTTTAAACTGAAAAACGAACTTGAAAAAATGGTGTTTTTCCGAGAACGGTAAAAACTTAAAAGAGTCACAAATTGTATCCTTTTTTCAAAAAATGTAAAAAAATTATTAAATAAAGTACTATTTTCTCTTTAGATAAGTCTCAAACTTTATTTTAAATAAGAAATATGTGTCAGACTTGTTTATATATTATGTATTGATTATCTTATGAGTGTAATAGGAAACCCTTCAGAGCGGCCGCACCCCTCTGGGCAGGACAATTTTTTCTCGGAACGGAGGGTGGTCGCTCAGAGAGGTTTCCTGTATTTTATCAGCTCTCAGGGTGCTATCACTGTATTGTAAATTGATTTGATTTTTTGTGTATATCCTGTTGGAACAACGGGTATTAGAGCTTCAATATTATTCTGAAGACAAGAATATATATTAGAGACAAACTGGGTATGTTGCTCAGTAGCAACACTGGGCTTTTAAGGGTTAAGAATATCATTTTTTAAAAGAATCATTTTGAAAATTCAAATAAGATTTGAAAACTAATTTATATCTCGACTACAAAAGAACAAAAACATTACATATTTTAGTTTATGTAAAGGTAAAAATGTCGAGTAATTTTCAATGAATGTAGCACCTAAAACAAGCGGAGTGACAAACATTTAGACAAAATAATAAAATTCATATACTTGTTCTTCAGGAAAATTCAACAAAATTAGGCAATTTTACATTATTTTTGTTACATATAGGCATTGTACTGTTTTTGGCCCTACTTATCTAAATGACATTTCATTTAATTGATTTTAATTAATTATAAATTCGCCAGATGATACTAGTATATTCTACTTCTAGTGAATATTTCTTTTAACTGGTAAGTTAAATTATTTGTTTTTTTTCGTAGATATTGTTTATTTATTTAAATTCTGTATTTTCACTTGGCAGATTAAAATCTCTTATAAAATTAACGAAAATATTATTGTTATGAAGTTGTAAAGTTGTTTACCATACATGGTAATGTTGGCGACAAACTTGTCGATACTTGGAAAAAATTTGAATTCTCCTTGGCAGTTGGCGACGAAAGGAATTTTCTATTGAAATCCTTAACTGTCTTTCCTATCTCTACTGGCATCCAGTCATTTCTTGAACCTTCAGGAATTACCACTTCCCTGTAATAACATCGCCTGTTGAAAAAACCAAGCTCTCACGTAATGGAAGAAGCAGAGACCACCAACTGGATCGGTGATAAGCCCAGCCTTCGGGGCTGGGCACCCATCAACCATCTCTAGTAAGGTAGTCAGTTGTAATTTGATCGGCAGGCAAACTGGTGAGCCCAGGAGATTCTGAGCGCTATTAAAATTTGCTGTGGGTAAGTTGTACGTCTCTTATTTGTGAATAAATAATGTAAAGTGCAGCATTGTTACCTGTCCTACGTTTGTTTCTAGGATATTCGTGAAAATAACGGATTTTCATCCTGCGTATTGGACTACCTGCTGCACCAACTTAAGATTTTGGTATAATGTATTAAAATACGTATGTTGTAGATTTATGATAAAAAATACGCCTGTTCCAAAACAGCGTCCGAATTTGTGTATAAAGAGTGGTTTTTTTTTTCCACAGCAAAAAATTTTGTAGTTGGTAAAATATTCAATAAAATGGTTTTTTTCCCTGCTCTCGTAACGTTTTACTTTATTAAGGCAAGTTAATGCAGCAACTATTCGGTATAATTCCTTTCATTTCCTATTCATTATCTCCTTACATCTTTCTGCTCTTTTTTTACCGCGAGATCACAGACCCTGATTAGATTTTGTCCCATCAGCGAATTTCATCTTTTTGTTTCAGGAGACCCGATTATATTAATTCCTTTGTCGGTTTTTTGAAATTAACTAGCATAAAATAATTTAACTTATTCGTCCCGCAGCAGCAGTTAATTTTCTTGATATTTTTATACTAAATTTCAAAATTTGAGAACATATCAACCTTTTCCTAAGGTTTTTTGGGGTATACTTCCCACAAAAATTCATCGGTTCTTAAATGGATTTTTTAAGGTTGGCTTAAGTTCTCAAATTTTCGATGAAATTAAAGAAACCTGGATTTTCCAATTAATTATTATTAATAAATTTTAATGGTAGTTAATTATTGGTATTAATGGTAATTAATTATTAATTAATAAATTAATTAACAAAATAATGTCATCCAATAAGCTAAATAATTTTTTTTTGTAAAATTAATCTCAAAGTTATTTTATTATACCACTTCTAGAAAACGTTAAGTGTATAACCACAAACATAAACACAAGGATAAAATTATTACGAATTCAAGCTTTTTTGAAGTCGTACTTGAAAGTTCCCATCACTCGCGTTTTGGATCCATTACATCGGAGCGTGCTGTCGATGTACAGCCATTATATCTGCGACAGTTTCTTCCAGTTGTCCATCAGTTTATCGAGTCCATTTCTCTAGTGATTGTGAACGTACAATCACTCCCTCTCAATTCAGAAGCATCCCAAATTTTTTATGACACTAGGGACGGATGTGTCAGCAATGTATGAATGGTATACATCTGGCCAGAACGTCAAGCGGGGCATTCACCGCTGTTCAATTCAAGTTTTGGGGGGAAACACTGCAGGAAGGAAAAACTTTTTCGTCAATGTTGAGCCAATGAAAACTGGCGGAAATGGATTGGACGTTTTTATCTCGAATAGTTTGAAGTCTGAATGGAATGACGGATAGCCTTTGACTTGCGAAGGACGAGAAAACAAAGCTTTTGCCTAGGTGGAGCCCACTGACAAGGCTAAGTAAACTCTTCAGAAATTCCACTCGTTTAGGTGAAGAAGCGTGGATTGATGGGAATGCGCGACATGTGATCCCAAAACAAACTTTGGAACATCCAATTGAATGGCTCCGGTAAATCAGACTAGAATGAGTGGAGACCTAAACCAGTTCTTGGGACAAATGGTATACCTCTCGTTAGAGATACCAGGTTTACAATTGTTTTCTTAGTAGACAAGTTCGATGACAAAGCCTTCTTTATGCAGAAGGTCCATGTAAAGGGGACACGGTCAACTATCAGAGGAAGGGCAGGGGTATAACCTACAACTTTTTTAATGTAGAGCTCTGACCTTATACCACTTGTCAAGCACAGTCCAGATAAGAATCTCAAATACACGAAACTGCCATTCCTAACTGAATTGAATCAACAGTTTGAAGAAAGGAACTCTCAAGAGTGGATGACTCATCGTCATCTGTGAAAATAGACGAAAATCTGCAAGCAGCAAAATAGCTTTCGTGTATCTTCAAAACGGAAGTTAATTTAACGCAGACTACTTTCTTGTGTCTTTCAAAAGCGCTCTTTTTTCTTGATTAAAAATAAAATTCCACAGCTTTAAGTGTAGCAGATATTACACCACTACAAGAGAAGTTTCAAAATAACGCATTTCTTCAATTTTCAAAAATCTTCTGTCAAAAGAAAATTTTTCGACTGGCATTAAACTAAAATGGCTGCTCTGGGAAGCGTTAAGTGGTAGCTTCATATTGCTCTATATTACTAACTGAGTATTTTAAACTTATATTCTTATACGCCTACCTTTTTTAAGAATTGATGGTTTCTTCCTATCATTTTGCATATTTATGATACAAAATAACAGACAGGAAACTTCAATTATTAAGAAATTTCGAATACAGACATAAGAACAAACTTGGTTTTTTCCGTTTATGGGTGGACAACTTCCTTAATGTTTCACCGCCTCTCTTTTAATAAGAAATCCAGCGACCATCTGTACACTTTCATGGGAAAAATTTAACCGCAGGGAATTTTCTAGGATAACGTGTTTTATTTCCAATGAATGAAACAACTTCTATTGAACATCATTATCGTTTAATGAGCATGTTACCAGTAGACAGAAAACTATTGTAGCATCATATTTTGTATACGTTTAATAAGACAAGTATGGAAAATGTTGAATTTAGAAAAAGCGAACACAAAATTACCAAAAAGCCTATGGAAGAAAAACAACAAACTGTTTACATGTGCACAGAAATTTACAAGAAGCAGTTGCATTTCATTTGATTTAAAATAACAATTTTTCACTAACTATATGTATATTATGCAGAATTCTAAGCATTTCAAATAGTATTGCTTTCGTTCTAAGGAATAGGTACTTTTTTTCGGAACACCTACAATTTCTTCACTGCGTTGAAACTATAATAACACATTTATAAAGGGATGTTAACATTCTCTTAGCCATTCACATTAAATGAATATTATATTTATTGATGACCTCCTCCATAAGATATGGAGCGTTTAACTGTTTAGGGAAGAAAGTACAAAAAAGCGTTCACATCGTATAAAAGATATAACAACATACTCAATATATGCATAACAAAAATTCAATCATCAGAAATAGTATATATACTATACAGTAGACTGAACCTGATATATACATTTAAGTAATTTTATATCAAATACAGATTTAATTCGTTTGAGAGTGGCACAACCAAAAAATAGTTTATACGTTCAACGAGAAACTTATGTTGATGAGATGGATGCGATTGACATACATTTAATAAGTCATAATTTTTTTTCCTTGAGATTATTCATTATTGCGCCAGTTATTATGGCTAAAATTAACAGCATCTTTTTAAAAAGAAGCAAACAGAACAAATTTTCAATAATTGCAGGAATTCTGCAACTATATAGACTGGACGACGATATACCAAGTCAAGTTCTTTTACATATCAAACATACATATGCATTCTGCCTTTTACTTTCAATATCTGAAGGACATTAGGAATGAACTGACAGGGTCAGTCTATATGTGCTGAATGGGATTATTCAGAAACGGAATAAGTAACAACATGGATGAATATACATAGCGAGTTATTCACCATCAATTATAGACATATCAAGTTTCAGAAACAAATACGTCAAGGGTTGACTATCTGTGAGATCTTTCTATTTTTTTTGTATGAGTTATTAACTAAAATACTAACCAGCTAAATAAATTAAATTTGGCATTGTCATCTCGCACAAATGGTAGATCTGAGTTAATTATGAACGAATGATCAGGTTTCCAGAGGAGCAAGTGCAAATGCATCAAATTTAGTGGATATCACGTTTTAAAACCTCAACTGAGCGAGAGAAAAAATTATTTTCGGACATTTGTTGTCTGTCTATGAACACGATAATTTATAAACGGAATCTAGCTGGACAGATAAAATATGGTACGTGATTTCTCCATCAAAATATTAGAATCAACGTTTGGACGAAAAAGGCAAGCGGAAGTACGCCTGTCTGCGTACATTACGTACACATTTTACCTAAAATAAACAACCACTGATAACAAACGTTATCCAGATGCCATAAACAAGCAAATTTGACATATGATTTATAACCAAAGATGTAAAACTATATCAAATGTTGGACCACTCAATCAACGTACCCCACTGCTTGACGGTCTTCATTATATGCATACAAATTCAAGAAACTCAATCAGCTAGTCGAATGAATATGGTACGTGGTTTCTTGTTGCTAAAATTAGACAACTGTATCAAATCTCAGAGACCATTCAGCCAAAAGGAAAGGCTATCAAAATGCATACTCGATTCACTACAATATGACGAACATATTGTATGATTTCGGATACGAAACCCTCCGCGCTTTTTGCGCCATGACGCTGGAGCGAGGTTATTTTTCACCAAAATAGGGGAGGAAGTGAAAAATGGAGGGTAGATGTTTTTTTGATAGCATTATCTAACATGAACTCAGGAACCTTTCATCTTACTCATCATATCACCCCTTTCCAAGTAAAATCGTCCAAAAATGCCTAGTCTCAGGATATTGAAACGATTGCAGTAAACATGAGGAACATTCATGTATTATGTAAAGTACGAAAAAGTCTAGAGATTTTTATTTATTTACATATTACTTTCCCTTTCTTTTAATATTTCTGGCCTTTAAAGTATTTACTCAGTATATCCATTTAATAAAACTATTTATCTTCCCAATGAAAATCTTTTAAGGTACGTACCACAAAGCAAAAAGAAACGCCTTTCAATGCCTCGTATCTCGAACGTAATTTACTCTCTTGATAATAAACCTGAAAGGTGCATTTTTCACAACACTCTTTTCAAGATCTTTTTTGAAGTAAAGCTGCATAACATTCCCCATTACATATTCTACAAGCGTGTTATTGATTTTTAAGACCATCTGAGGAAAAGGTTCTTCGTCGGCAAACTACATAAATTTTAATTTAAATTCTTTCTGAAAGTAATAACGCTCTCTCCGTAATTGAACTTCCTGCTAAGAAGTTAAACATGGGTGTAAAATCAGCTCTGAAATCGCGGTGATAAATAAAATATCGTATCGTATGAAATGTTATTTTAATTTGATGAAACCCGCCCTTCGTTGAAATTGTCATTAAAAATGTATCAACACGTGTAGATAAGTCTTTTCGAGCTATATTTTCCGTGACGTCCCCGTGGATGATATTATGTTAAATTACGTATTGATTCAATGGTTTAATTATTATATAATCATTGAATTTATTAAAGAATGATTTTTTGTAATTTTTTTATTTCGAAATAAATTTTTACTGGGCAGTTTTTAAATCTTTGCCCTGAGCTAGTAAAACATGCTTTACATGTGGAGATATGATACATTGAAAGCCTCCCCATTGAAACTCCCCATTCAATGCCGAAAGCAGTAATAACCCTACATATAATTTCATTACTTTATCCTACTAAATTGTTGAAAACAATAAATAGCCAATCATAAGGATAAAAAAATTATTAATACAAGCGGAGCAATTATAGAACACGATCGAAGAAACATATAGGGGGAGTTCGGGTAGATTGATACGCGGGAACATTGATACAGTCCATAAATTTTGATAATTGGAATGGCTCAAAATGTTCATATCCTCTTACATATATGCAACTGTAACCTTAGCATAGGGTATATTTTTCGGCCATATTGAGTCAAAAGTTAATTTACAAATGAATCAAACCGCTAATCATCTCGTCTAAGTAAATTTTACTCTAAGTTGTTGTGTGATTTCTTTAACTAGTTACATTTTCCTCCGGGGAATCTACTCCAAAGATAGGAAAAACATATATTTTTCTGAACTATAATAAGTTTTGAGGTTCTTAAGCATTGTTTTTGATTATTCACTTGATTTAAATAAAAAAACTGTTGAGGAAGATTGATACAATTGACTCTGGGGCACATTGATACGCGTCTTCTGTGTGTATCGATGTGCCTCAAGAGCAACTACTTAGCAAAATCGTCTTCAGAAATGGAGGAAATGTAAAAATGAGCTGGCTAAGAGAAACACGAAATTTAGAATTTGTATAAACAATGAAAACGGTTTGAATTTCATTGCGGAAATGAAAAGTATTCTTGTATATTAAGTTTAAAGTTATTTTTACAAATTTATAAAAATTGTAGAAAAAATTGTGCGGTAACTTAATGTATATCATCGAAAAGATAATTTTTTGCATTTCCATATTTCGTGCAAATTATTTTTTGCTATATTATTTTCGTATATCATCAAGGAAGAAAGCGAAAATTTCCCTTAATTTTTAATTAATTGAAATTTTCAAACTAAATATAATTTTATGTACGATGTTATACGGTACCTTAATTCTAAGTGCCTTAGTTTTTAGATTATTTACAAAAAGTCGAGTTCCTTTTTACCGAAATGTTACTTCAGCTCCTATGTAGTAGCCGATCGAAGCACATTGTGTGGCTGGGATCAATTTTCGAGTGCGGTGGGATTTGTCGTCTCTAATATAGACTGGTTGATATAGATATTTAACTACTCAAATATAGAAAATAATTATTTAAAAGTAGTTTGTAAGTAATTATTTAATAAATAAAATTTGTTTTTAATGTGATAATTTCAAATAATGCAAATAGCTACTTTAGTAAGAATTTTAAAAATAATTGAAAGTTATTTATTCAACTTTTTTCCTCGTTTGCAAATAAACTATTTTTATTCCTTGCTAATTTAATAAAAATCTTTTGCTTGAATTGTTTTTCAATGTTGTTTTGTTTATTTAAAGTTTTCGAAATTTCGGTTGAGCTCGTCTCTTTTGGGGTTTTATTTTCTCGTGAAATAATTTGTTCTTATTTTGATTTTGTTTCGACTATAATATTAGGAGAACCGAGTAAGTATAGTACGCCTTTCCAGTTTCTTGTTTTGTACAACATTTTTTTATATCCTTTTTTTTTCCTTTGGTGCTATTTTGTTCTATTCTAATTTTCCAAAACCGGCAATTCTTCAATGCGCTATTGATGTTACTAAATAACATTGCTATAATTTTTATCAAAATTTTACATCAATATTTTATTTTTTTATCGATTTGGAACTATTTTATTTTAATTTAATAATTAGATCTAATGTAATGATTAGACTAATTCAATTTATTAACTAGATTTTTATTAATAACAATTGGGTTTTTATAGTCGCCATTTTGTTTAATTTTTATTATGAATTTCATTAGTATTTTTGATAATTAAGACACTTACAACTGAATAATTGTAATCTAATATCTGAATTTTACGTACACACAAATTATCGAAAGAATTTGATGAATCTTTGCATGTAGGGTCAAGTATCTTTAAGGTTAAGGATACTTGACCCTAGGTAGTTCGATGAAATACGTTTATTTTATGATTAAATGAGATATCAAATTAACATAAGTATATTTCTCACTCCTTGAAACACATCTTTTTATGATGCTAACAATCAAAATATTCGAGAAATATAAGAAATATTAAAAATAGGGTGAAGTATCCCTAGTTTCCCCCTATTTTAAAACAATATTTTTAATTTTTAAAGTACTGGATTTATACTAACTTTGGCTGAGATGATATTAAAACATTTATTTTTGTATACGGTACCGCTGCCATAATTTAGAGTAAATTTTTTAAAAATAATACTAATTTGTATAAAGACAGACGAATGGAGCATGAAACCTTCTCACGCTACAATTTTTGGGAAAAAAAATTCAAATTGCGTGTTTGTTTTTTTAATATGCGAATTTATATTTCTTATCGCAAGAGTGATGGCTGTACTTTTCTCTAGCGATGGAGAACGAAATCAAAATTAATTCAATGATGAAAGAAGATCAATCAAAAGATGACTGTTTTATTTCCGACTCAAACGTGTTCTCCGAAAGGATGTCTGTTTATGATATTACTTCAAGATTTCGTCTTGCTCTAATCTAAAATGAATTTTCGTATTCAAAATTTATAATTACTTTCAATGTGTATTTATTAGAGATGTGATATCTTATCTTCTCGTGTGTTATTTCCCAGAGAAATCAATATTTTTAAGCCATATCCGCACGATTTATGATAAATTCGA
>BGPR01003575.1:43929-113292 GCA_013235015.1 Araneus ventricosus
ATCATCTATTTTCAAGTTCCTAATTGTTTTTAAAATACTACTAAGTCTCTATAAAAAGTAATTAAATCTGATTATTACCCCAAAACATTATCGGAAAATCAAATATAACACAATCGACAATTTATTCGTTTGACTCTTTGGCATTTCATCCACATAAAGCCGAATTAGACGGAACTGATTTTCTAATTTGTTTAAGGACACTTGTTAATTAATCAGGATAATTTGTGTATAGCATCAAACTAAATCAGAAAATCCGAAACCAAACAAAGATTAACTGAAATAATACATTTCAGAGACCATCCAAAAATGGACAAATAGCGTTATATAATTATTCTCAATTTCATTGCAGTGTGAAAGGCGTGACATATTTTCAAACATATTTTTATGTGTAGAATAAATATTGCATAGTATTTAGGCAAATGATTATTATCCATGTCATTGCAATTTCGAGAAATTTAAATGAAATATAAGTATAAACTTTAAAATAATACATATGATGAGTTTTATAATGCATGAACGTAATTGCAACTTAAGAAAATATATGTAAAATAACTTAAACTTTAAAATATAGAACTAATAATTAGTTAAAATGTAAAAAGCTATAGAAATGCATTTGTTTTAATAGTGGGTAGCGAAAACCCTACATTTAAAAACCTAGTTGCATAATGAAAACTTTTTGACATTTTAAAGGCTTATAATGCTCTAGCTAAATAGTATATAAAATATATTCATATGTACCTAATATATAGAATACATTTGATGCAAAAATCATGTTATTTAGTTTTAAGGGAATTATTATATTGTTCAGCAACGGATTCCGAGACTACCACTTTTGGACGATTTTACACCGGAAAGGGGTGTCAGGCAATAAGTCATATGAGCGCATTTCCGCAGTTTGTTGTTAGATCACGACCAGTAAAATGTAAAAATCACCCTTCCATTCTTCAGTTTCCCCCCTATTTTGATGAAAATAACTCCGCCCGGCGCATGCACAATAGCGAGGAGGGTTTCCGAATCCGTTACTGAACAATATTTTATGATGAGATTTCTTGCATAATCATTTTCATTTGCTGTTGCTATTCTCTTTTGCAGGCGGCATCAAAACAGAAATTCTTTTTTATTTACGTTATCGTCTGCAGTTGGCACGCATTCGAAAAATTAATCCATAGTTGTATTTGCTTGTTCCTGTTTGCAAATATACCAAAACAAATATGGGAAAACTTTTACAGACCATTAACGTTAAAGTACAATTCAGCAATAAAGACAAACAATCATAATTTGCATTCCTGTGCTGCATACTTTACTATTTTCTGCAGCGTAAATATTTAATTTCTATCATATACAAAATGCAAATCATAACAATTTGAACTCGGATATTCGCGGAAAAATGTTATTTGTTAATCGCTTTTTAAATTAAGGAAATAAGCCATTTTTAGTAGAACTGGAGAAAAATATATTTTACATAAGTGACTGTGATAGCAAATATCTAGATTCCCTGATTTATTATAATTTTGTATTCCGTTCTTATAGGTTCATAAAAAATACTGCAGTTAGTTTAGAAATAAGAAATAGAAGTTATTAACGTACATGGTGGCAATTTAAACTCAAGACTTTTTAAGAAATTGAATTATTTCGGTTAAAATTGAAAAATATATCAATGTATTCAAAACAGTTTCCTCAAATGAGATGACAATTCGCATTCGTCTCATATCATATCTTTTTTTAAAAGAAATGAGCTATTTAAAAACATTCATGATAAAAATATCATAAGGATAATATTTAAACAAATAACCTCGTATCACGGACAATAATAGAAATAATATTCGTTTCCTAAATCTTAAAATAGAACAAAAGAACTAACTTTATCAGAAATTATCTCTCAAAGTTTTACAATTCTGATCAGATCTCAACATTTTTAACCATTTCCTTTTATTATTCTGTCGTCATTATATGAATTCCACCACAAGAATTGATGTCATGTCTCCTACGAATCTGAATGAAATAATTAATTAAATGCGGTGCTTCCAGAATTGAATGCAAAACGGTTGTCATTAATATCGTCTGCAAAAGCACGAGTGAACAATAGAGATGCATTATTCTCTTATAAAACGTATTCTAGATCTTTTAGAAAGAATCCCAATCAATGGTGCTCGAATAGTAAAGAATCCTCTTATGGTGATTACCTTCGTGGGCGGAGTTGTGTGATTATCTGTGTAATATCATTGGTTGATGTGTATGTTCGACGATTCCTCAGAGAAAACTGGTTCAGAGTCAGTGTTTGGGAGCAATTTATTATTCTGGCAAACAATGTGAATACCTGAAGGCGTAAAATCTTTTATTATTATAGGGTGAATTTTTATTTTCTGTTATGATCATGAACAAAAGAATTCGCACAGCTTGGATTGCAATACATTAATACATCAATGGGTATATTTCTTTATTGAAAAGAAATTGAACTATTTTATTTGGTGTTAAGTTGCAAGCTTTAATTGGATTCATGCTAGAACAACATCTCGATGTTAAATTTAATCATGAAAATGAGAATTAAATTGACGTTTTCTAAGTTTTCATATCAGATGAGGTTCAACACTCGAGAGAGATCATTTTTCTGTTGTAAGAAAAAAAATATGCAAGCACAATTTAAGTTCTTTGTTTCCTATTTATGAGCACTTTTTCACTTTGAATACGTATCTGTACCAATTTTTTGTGAACTAGGACTACATTAATTTGCATATATTTGTTATTAAAGTGCATTTTTTTTTAAATTTATATTTCATTCATCGATAGATCATTTATATGTCTCTCTAATGATTGCTGCAGCGACCATTCTAAAAAATTTATTTTTAAATATGATCCTTTTCTGTGTAATTTCATAGTACAGTGAAGAAAGCCTAGTGTGTGTTAAGAAAACTGTGTCTTCTTCTTGAAAACTTTAGTCCAAAGTAATATATAATATATATTTTCTTCTTATTGAAGACTTAAGGTATGTTCTTTTTATTGAAAACTTGAGTTCAAAGCATTATGTATATATATATATATATAAGGGTGTCCCAAGATACAATGGGAAAAAAATTTTTGCAAAATCGAATACGCATACCCTCTATTTTTTTTCTATTTCACCTTAGTAACATAAATAAAAAGTATTATTGCAATAAGATAAAGGTAACCCGTGCCGACTTCAGGTCAAACTTGAACGTGAAATCTTGTACGGGGAATACTATGGAAAGATTGTAAAATGTATGTTTCTTTAGTACATAAGACACCAATTTATTCAAAGCAGATATTTATTACCGTATTACAGTAAAAGAAACATTACTGTACATATTTTCGTTTCAATTTTTTCTTTTTTCAGTCAGGATCGATCTTCATGTGTTCTTGTATGCAATGTAACAAAAATTATTTTTGTTCCTCCTCAACCGTTATTAAACCATGAAAGTCCTGCATCATATTTCCGCTCTTTCAGCTGTATCATTCACTGCCCTAAGAATTGAGACTGTCTTTTTAACGTCTAGAACCGTAGCGTTATTCGCCCATGAAAAGGGACTCTCGTCGAGAAAACTATCATCAATTTTGAGTCTGGAAAACAATGACTGGCTTTTGACTGACATGAAATCATTGATACTTTTCTCTGTAAAAAAATTAAATAACAGGTAACAATTGCGTGATATAAATAAATAACTAAATAAACAACTACAAAATCAATATATCAAACTCACCATACAATGAACCACAAAGTTGTTCCTTCGATGGAATGTATATTTCCTCATGGGTCGAGAAATTTTCTCTATGTAAATTTGCCACCATTTTTAATTTTGTTTCTTCGTCCACATCATCATCAAAAAGTGCCAAGACTGCTATTTCGTCAGTCAAATACCATAAATATTGGCTAAATTTCTGTAAAGCAGCTTTCTAGATACTTTCACTCACATTTTCGTAAGCTTTCAAAGATTTCAAAAAGCACAAATCTTTGTAGGGTGCTTTAACTGCCAAAATGAATTGAAGCCATGGTTTAACGTAGATTGTCAAGATAAACAAGCAGACGTCTAACAGTACTTCCTTATCCTGTGTGTTTATTTTCAGCTGAGAACTAAATAACGATAGTTTTAGGGAGTAAATCGCTAAGGCCATCCATCTAGCTTGGTGCATGGCACCCGGAGGTCTGATTTTTAAATTTTTTTCTGCATCTCCACCTAAAAATACGATAGAAAGTTCGATCAACTCTCGATATTCATCTCTGACCATAACATTTTTAAGTTCAGCGCGGTAAAAGTCAAACAAATTTTCAAGTTCGGGTACGGTTCGGAACACTTTCATTGTTTCTGTATAGCACTGTATTTTAGTGAGATCGACGTTTTTCCAATTATTTTTGAGCTTTCTAAAGAGTGGAATATCGGAGCTTGTTGTCACTTGTTTTAATTTTCACTGCGAATTCGGCCTTTAATACCAGTTCGTATACATGATGGCAGTAAGCGGAAAAAAGCATTTCCCTGTAAAATGTTTGCTCGAGGAGCGCACAAGCGCCATTAAAACGACCTGTATTCAAAGCCGTAGTATCGCAACAGAGAATTTGGACTTTGTCTTCGAGATTCCAATCTAAGATCGCCTTCCAAAAAGTCTGCGTCTGTTCTTTGCCTGTATAATTATTCAGTCTCGGCACAGCAATTTATTCTTTAAGTGAACATGAAATAACTACAGGCAAACGTTCTTCTTTCGATTTTCGAGCACTCAAAGCAGGCAACGGTTTGCCATCCTAATGTAAGGTGACTACATCAGGTTCCTCGTTTTGGAAATCAATTTTTATGTTTTCCTCACGTTCCTTCCGTTTTTCTGTTCGGATTCTTTGAATTGAAGACTTACTTATCGGAAATTCGTCAATGTTACATCCAAGTGCATCAATAATAGCTTCAAGTTTAAACACAGAATCTCCCATACTTAACTGACACCTGTCTAATGCAACAACTAACTTTGGAGTAATAAAATGTTTCCTTATTACTGATTTACTTGTCCCAGGTTCTGTGCTTTCGATCAGTGTTGGGAAATCTTCTGAATATATTTTCACTAGAATTTGAAGACGAATCTTCTTGCAATGGTTCGTATGACGCCGAGGATGTTGAAGCGGAAACATCTTTGATTCGCCGATTTCTTTTCTGTCAGCTAGAACTCGCGTCCTTTCCTCTTTGTCGACCAGTTTTTTTATCCACTCCACCCAAGTCACCGGGTCGCCCAGGCTCTCTTTGGCGCTGCAAGGACATCCTATCTTCCTCTATTTTCATTAACTGAAGTGCATCAGCGTGTGCAATGTCGAACAAATTGCATAAATTACTCATAAATTCTTGTTGTCGCCGCTTTAATACGTCTTATAATTTTTTTGTAAGTCTCCCCAAATTTGATACGAGGTAACAAGTTTCCTCACACAATTTGGTAGATATGTGTGCCTTTTCCCAAAATATATTCGCGAATAGCGAGATTTGCACTTTCATTAACAGATAAATTCACTTCTCGAATATTGTAAAACAAAACTGCGAGAACTTGTCCATTAAAGGGAAGTTTTGAACCCATTATTTGATGTTTTATGTCCCCTATTAAAAATATCACTTTTTTTAGAACTACGAAATTCCACTGCCATGTTTTGTTCACTGATTAAAAATTATACAAACACTTACTACCACAACACTTTACCATTTGCAGCTGCTTTGTGCTCCGCAAAACATACGCGTCAACGTTCGCTGTCTTAAGTACACAAGTACTGATTGGCACGTTTAGGTGCAAGTCGGCACGGGTTGCTGTGGTTCAAATTGCATGAAACTTTATTTATAATTGTTTTGACATAAAAGGAAAAAAATAAGAGGGTATGCGAAAAAAACAAACGACTTTCATTTTTTTGGGACACCCTAATATATATATATATACATAATGCTTATATATTACAAACAATTAAAGCTCAAATAACATTTTCAATATATGCACCTATTAAACCAATAATTAAAATTAAATATAAAATAATGTTACCTAATTAATAATCATACAATGAAATACAGAAAGATAATTAGATTATAAACTATTACTATGAAAAAGGCAACCCAGAATTGGAATTCCAACAATCAAATGCCAAACGATCTTAGGAATCGATTATGCCGCATTAAATCTTTATTTTAAAGGCGCCAACCTTCTGCGAAAGCCAATTGTTGGAAAAAGCAAAAAGTATAAGAGTAAATCTCCAAAATATTTCAAGATAAGAACGAGAAAATATAAATAGATGTTTACCAATTCAAAATCTTAGCAATTATAATGCCAAGAGCTATAATATAATATAATGTTACGGTCACTACTCAACTACTATTAATAAGAACCAGCTATTATTCATAATAACCGGCTAAAACAACCCTGTTATTTTGACCGGCTATTATTTATACTAACTGAATTATATACCTTAACCGTAACATATATGTCTACAAGTTTGAAGTTGGAACCACATGCCAAATTTCTTCCGTCTAGCTTTTTGCATTTTTAAGTTATCGATTTCATATACACACTGGCAGATAGACAAACACGCGAAATTCCAAAAATAATCTATCGCAGAAATGTTTTTTTCGGATAGCGTTACTTGCTCAAAATGCTCAATCAAAGGTTTTTTCCTGATAGAAATTGCTAAAAGTAATAATGTAAAACAAAAAAAGAGAAAGTTGTCTTATTTTTAATAATAGTTGTGCCCAATTTATTTAATTTATAACTTAACAAAATATATATTTTTTCGTTACGTAAATAAGTACAAATAGTACAAGAATAGCGGAAGACATTTTCACAATGCACTTGCATAGGTTGATAAAATAATTTTATCGCTATATCTATTAAAAGACATGAAAATAATCTAATATTATCGTAGTTCATTGAATTTATATACAGAATAAATTCAATTCACCTCCAGAAAAAACAAA
Source organism: Araneus ventricosus (assembly GCA_013235015.1). NCBI lineage: Eukaryota > Metazoa > Arthropoda > Arachnida > Araneae > Araneidae > Araneus > Araneus ventricosus. The sequence continues at coordinate 50,865 of BGPR01003575.1, forward strand.
TGGCATAGTGGAGTTTGTTTTGGATTAGATCCATTTAAAGAGGTTGTAATTTAAAACTTAAAAATCTTCGGAATATTTTAATTTGAATAACATAGCAAAAATGCCGAAATCCGAAATTAATTGAAGTTGTCTGTTTTATTTCAATGAGAAGAAACTAGTTGGAAAATAAAATGGTAGATTTATTCTCGAGTAATTTTTAAAATATTAATAAAAGCAAAAATATTATTTTGTTTTATTCATTGCGTTGTATGCAAATTAAATATTGTATTAATATTCAAATTTTAGCGTGATGAATCCTTTCGTAGTTTATTTATTATTCTCATTTTAAATACAAAAGAATATATTGCATTTCTTTATAAGCATTATAGAAATACACGAACTGTAATTTGTTTAATAAGTTTTTGAGCCTAATGAGTTAATTTGTGTAAATTAAATCAGTGTTCATTATTCGCATTTTCAATATAAAAGATATTCTACAGGATTATTAAAAATGCTTCACTCGATACCAAAATTCTATAAATTACACAGAATGATGATACTTGAACGCAGAAGTTCTTCCAAATTTTAGATTAAGAATAATAAATGGCGTCCATGTGTCGTTTGTGAAGTTCTTTTGCTAACGAATTGAAAATGGCTTCTAGTAAGCAGAAATGTTCTGTGTATGCTCTCGTTTGCATGATGTAACCAGTAATCAATGTTCAGCTTGAACTTTGTGGAAAGTGTCAAATTAATCCCCCGACGTCACAGAGTATTCACAGCTGGCATTATCATTTTAAGAACAATGGATGTCTTTCTAAAGGAAAATGTGGAAGGCGCTATCTGAAGAGAATGTTCAAAGAGCGAGAGATAGTGCTGAAAGAGCGAGAGATAGTGCTGAAAGAGCGAGAGAGAGTGCTGAAAGCGCGAGAGAGAGTGCTGAAAGAGCGAGACAGAGTGCTGAAAGAGCGAGAGAGAGTGCTGAAAGAGCGAGAGAGAGTGTTGAGAGAGCGAAACTTATTCCTTTAACCCTCTCACACCGAGCGAGGCGGTCCCGAGCGGTCTAAAAATTTCCCTTTAACAGCGACGAAGGCCGGTTTGAGGCTGTTGGGTTCTTTTGAGGGGAGGTGAAGTTCTGAGATCGCTTCGGAGAAAATCGCGGCAGGAGGTCCAATTATCCTTGCCAACCGCAGACCGTTTCCGAGCGCCTTAAGGGAAGGTTATAGCAGGGTTTGGGGTGGTGGGGTAAATGTCCACCCATGTTGGGAGAGTCCAATTCATGTTGCATCTTTCCATAAAGTTCCGGTTTTAAAGAGGCTAGAAGAAAAAAGTCACCACGGAATTAAAGAGTTAAGGTATTGTAAAAGATAAGTTATATATCCCATCATTGCCAACAAATCTGTGCAAATTAAACAAAGCGTTTCTGCTGCTTTAGAAGCACGCTGAACCTTGATTACTGATTCAAATCATGCAAACAAGAGCCCACAAAATGTCTTCTGCTCAATGGGCACCATTTTAACTTCTTTAGCAAAAGAGATTCACAAACGGCAAACGCGTAGAATTGATTATTCATATTCTACAGCTTCGACTGTTTTCCTTTGCTTTCATGTATTACCTCTATGACGTTAATTTAACCCTTAGCGGCCGAAAGGCCCCAATACGGAGACTTAACACTTATTCCATAGAAAAGGAAAGGCCCCGCAACGGGGACATGAAAAGAATTTAGTTTTAATTTCATTTATTTATCATCAATGCACTGTTCAGCAACGGATTCCAAGACTACCACCTTTGGACGATTCTACATCGGAAAGGGGTGTCCGGCAATGAAGCATATGAGCGCATTTCCGGAGTTCTTTGTTAGATCATGCTCAGTTGAATGTAAACATCACCCTTCCATTCTTCACTTTCCCCTTATTTTGATGAAAATAAGTCCGTCCGGCGCATGCGCAAAAGCGCGGAGGATTTTCGAATCCGTTGCTAAACAATCGTTTTCTTGATTAAATGTTGCAACTTATTACATCATTGGTTTGTTGATCATATCATATTTTCAAAAATTATAAAAAATAATTTCATTTCTAAAATTATAAATCAACTAAATGTATTGAATTTATATCTAAATAACCAGTTTAAATGTTTAGTTTAAGTTTCATCATTATAAACGTTTTAGAATTTCACCTATTTTCCGCCGTCTTATGGGTGAGTATTACAAAAAAAGATCTCGGCCGTTATGGGTTAAAGGTAAACATCGAATTTTGAAATAGTATGATTTATTTTGAATACCCCTGTATATACACGAAGTCTTCAACTTTTCAAATCGATATACATTTCTAATTGATTATTTCTTAAATTAAAAACTATTTGAATATTTTCTAAAATAAGTCTAAAATAAAGAAAGCTAAAAATATCGAAGATGAGAATTAAAATGAAAAAAAAATATAATACAATAGGAGGAAGAAAAACTGAAATTCAGAAAAAGATTGCTTTCCATTAGGTTAAAAGTAATCTTCATGAAAAAAAGCTTTTATTGAAAATTAACATGGTGTAAACAACCGATATGTGCTTTGTTTTCAAAACAACACTTAATTGTCTTTCCTGCTGATAGTAATTAATTTTTTTTCTAGGAAAAATCTGTCTTTTGTTTCCTTTTATTTTAGAATTTTTTTCTTCCGATGTTTTATAAAACCGAAATATTAGAAAGACAAAGATATATTCTCTTATTTTTTCTATTTTTGTAAAGCTTCATAATACCATGTTTTCCTCGCTAACAAATCATTTAATTTACTCTAAGGAAAATATTTACGCCAGATTAACATTTTCTCTCCGGAAATAGAATTTTCTTAATACATTAGAATGCATTAAGGAACTATCTTGGGATTAATATAGTATTGTTCGTTTCTAGTTTTATAAAACAATACAAACGAAAGACTTAATCAATTCTTTTAAGGTCTCATAAATCACGAAATCTTCAATTATTCTTTTTTTAGCAAACGCATTATTAAATTTGCGAAATCCACGTGCTAGCAATTCTTTTATTTTCTGACTTCATCGCCAAAAGAAATTCGAATAACCTTATGCATGATGATTCAAAAGGAAGGAGCCAATTTAAAATATTTGTTTCTAGTGAACGACATTAGATAGAGGCACATACGATACATGCCTGAATACAGGAAATTCAAGGTTTTATTTAATGCATTCACACTCCATTTATTATGCGACAAACGTCAAATCGATAGTCCTTTTCATGCAGTAACTGCTCCATCGTTATTAATCAGGGCATTCACGAGAAGAATATCTATGCCATTTGTCTTAAGACCTGTTTGTTTCCACTCAGTTTAATCGAAAAATAAGGCAAAGCATTCACGGATGTTCCAAAGTTTGTTTTGAGACAAGGTTCAAAGTCGCAGAATTCTACCTACCCACTCTCTTCCCCACACACGGGAGATTTCGAGTTTCATTTCTACCCTCGACGCGAGGCCCCAGTGTAGGCAGATCCTTTGATGCGACGCTAGCCTCGCATCGAGGTCGCAAATTGGAATCGACGGATGAAACTTTGGATTTTGAATTCTTTTGAATTCCATCACTCACAATCATTTGTTCCAAATTTCAAAAAGTTACATTTTAGAAGAGCGGAGAATGGCCTGCTTTAAACTCGCTCTTGTAACAATTCGATCTCGCAGATCTTGTTCAGTAGCAGGTATAGATATTACATACACAGTGTGTTGTAACTAGAGCTCACGAATGTCGCCTGGTGGCGCTGCGCGTTGTTCCAGGTTTCTATATTATACTGTAACCCTCTCACTATTGTTTTCTTTTTGTGTTTCTGTTCTGTGCCTGTCTTGCGCTGCGTGTTATGTGTTGGTCTTCTATGTTTGTGTCAATAAATGTTTATGTTGCTTACGATTGGAGTATGTTGTTGCCTACGAGTCCTTTACTGACAGTTAAGCCAACTGAATGAAATTAATATGTATTGTTTTTTTGCAAATATTAGAGTCTGTGATGTTTGAACACGCTGTCTTTTACGTACCCCCATAAAAGACAGCGTGTAAAAAATTTCAAGGGATGAGAATGGTATAATTCAGATCCTTCTGTACCTCATTGTCTACAGTTGAAAATAAATTAGTGCTTATAAAACATTCTCACGAATAACTTGTCAAATACCTGTCTTCGACCCCCAATGTGTTGCATGTGTGAGGAGAACAATGTAGAGGAGCACAATGTAGAGGAGCATCAATGAGCATGCATCCACCCAGACTGACACACAATTCTGCCAACTTACAACTTTTCTATTTTTCTTTTATTTTTTATTTTCCATACTGTTTCGTTTTCCGTGTTGTTCTTGTCCAGTGTTTGTTTCTTTTTATTCAATTTTTCTTTGTTTTTGTACCAGTCATATGTATTTTCCTTTAAATAAATAAAATTCAACTCCATCCATCCGAACCGGAAAGGAGCCAAATGGCTCTAAACACGTGGATGAAGATGGTGTAATGTAATGTACTTCATAGTGGAAGTGAGGTGGAGCACCGTCTTCCTTGAAGATAATACCCAGCGTTGGAGCATGTCCGCTTTTACCGGGATTATCCGAATGCAGAAATAAAACTTTAAACTTTCCACTATTCGGTGATGTATTGTGTCCATATCACTTGTCTGTCACTAGAAATAAATATCTTAAATCTGGGCCTTCTTTTTGAATCACCCTGTATTTAGCAGTATTTTAACATAATGCTTTTAGAATGGCATAATTTCTGTAGGTTACGTGATGACAAAATCGTACAAACAGAATGCCACACTCCATAAGGCAAACCACTGAACTTAGAGCTACTAAATTTGGTACATAGTTTCTCCTTGGGTAGTAGGTGTTCACCAATAAAGTGTTTTTCAAAATTTAAATTAGATTTATAATTAATTAATAACTGATCGATATCTTGATGATTTTTCTCGATAAGTTCGGAGCATATTATAGCGTAAAAACTATTTTTCACCACTTTAAAAAAATATCATTTCAGTGTTACAAATTTTATTTCTGAGTAATGTTTTCTTTAATTTCGATGAATTTTTTTTCAAGTTTAATTTCAAACCAATTTGTGACACTGCTTTTATTGTTGAAAAGAAATTGAAACGAATCCCATTGTTTGATCAGATCTCTCACTCACGTGCTTTTGCCATTGTTAAATGTATGATAAGAAAATGCTTTCTTTGGACATTTATCGCAAAGCAGAATTTTCACTTCAACTTTTATAAACATGTTAATTTTTTTATGCTGACATCCTTTCTGGGTACTCATGATTTTAAAATTGTTATGCACAGGTGCAATGGCTTATCTAATCAAGCCAGACGAATCAAGAATTTAATCTACAGTGTTTTGAACTCGATATCAGAATTTCTTTTTTTGTCATATTTAAAAGTGTAAGAGAAATGCAATCAATGTATGCGTACGTTTCACACGATGAATTTAGCTTTCCAGCAGACGCGCATATGTGATGTATATGTTACCGTTAAAGTATATAATGCAGTTATTTCATAGAATACCTAGTTATTCCATGAAATAACTGATCGTGTCCGTTAAAGTGTGTAATATGTTATTAATTTGACACTTTAACTAGTTATTCTATGAAATAACTAGGTATTCTATAAATTAACTAATGACAGACAGTTAAAGTGTAAAATAAACAATTTATCTAAAATGAAATTAAACTAATGATAGACAATTAAAATGAAAAGGAAGCAATTTATCTAATTTATGCAGCGTATAAATGGTATTTATGGAAACGTACAATAAAATCATTTGTTAGAACAAGGATTACTAAAACGACACTTGGAATTACAAAGAGCATTATTTCTAAAACAAAAAGATTTTTTGTTGACACACCGGGTTTTACACGAACATTTTTTTAATCCCTGACCAGCACCTAAACTTTGAGCTGTATGCAGTAGGGGTGGAAGGTAAATGTATTTGTCGTGCGAGATATATGATATAGATTATTTTACACTTTAACGGGCTACAGATCGTTATTCTATGAAATAACTAGTTAAACCATGAAATACAAGAGAGTTTCACACTTTAACGGACACGATCAGTTATTTCATGGAATAACTAGGTATTCTATAAAATAACGGATTTCATACTTTAACGGAAACATATACACTATAAAAGAATTTCGTTTTAAATCTTTCTACCAGAGGGTGCTACGAAGCATAACCTGGGCTATTCTTCCAGCTCCTTTCGACGAACTGTTAGTCATCGCTTGTAATTCGAGGTGTTAATAGGACTCTGCAAATCTGCTATTTGTATTCCAGAGATACGCGCGATCGTTGCTATTAAATGGTTTTGAAACTGACTTCTTGCTTTTTATATTTAAATTTCAATCGTTTTTACTTCCACATTGTCTTTACAGTTTTATATTTGAAATGTAAATATTTTAGTTGAAATATTGGCAATTTCATTTATTTTATTTTCACGTCATTCAGCTAATTCTGTGGTCATTTTATAAGGTAATGGGCCCGAATATCGCCCACGTTCCTAATATCGGGCACCACGGTTTATTTTTATTTTTTAGTGGTATATGGTGACCACTACCGGAAATACAAAGCTTCCCCCTTCAGTAGTTGTGCGAGGACGCCATTTGTACCTGATTTGTGTTTTTTTCTGGGAATTTTTGATCATTTTCAAGTCAGATGAATTAATAATCGTATTTCATTACATTTAGTGTAATCGGTAAAGTTCAAGTCGTAATGTTATATCATTTGAGGGACTGTAATTGGCTACATTTTCGTATAGTTAGTTTTTTGGCTTGCGACCCGATTCCGAAAGGGTATGCCGCCATGTTTGAGGGTTAAGTTGTGCCTAATATAGCTCACCACACCAAAACAAGGCATATCGTAAAAGGGTACCAGAAAAGCGAGGACACAACAGTCTCGCTGGTTTGGCTGCAATTTCTGTAATTCACTGTATGCACACGTTAATTGAACACTTTGCCACACACACTTTAGTTCTTGCACATAATTCTCATAATGATCCCGCAAAGTGATAAATTAACAAATATATGGTTTAAAATAAACTTATTCAAATTCAAGGCACCAAACGAATAGGTTTTATTGGTTTTGTGGTGTCAGTTATCCGAATATGAGTTGCTCTATCTTCTTGTACCTCATTGGCTGCAACAACTGCTGATTGGGAGGTATTAATGTCTTCTGACATTCCTTTTGTCATCCCAGGATTCCATTGCATCTAGCTAACTTATCGTTTAATTGCTCACCTTCTTCTTTATGAGAATATGTTTAAAGAGACTTTGTGGTGTATTTGGAAACATAATAGCTGACAATGCATTAAGGGGGGAACAATAGGAGAAAATTCGTAGTTCAGAGCGATACTTTCTTTTTTGCTACGTGTATTTTAGTATCTACTTACTCATCTAGAACAGGGTTTCGGGAACCTTTTACCCTCGCGTATCCCTTGATTAGTCTTTTTATTTTCGCGTACCCCCCTACTATCATATCCACCCCCAACCATCCGTCTATGCAAAGAAGTTTTTGACAATGATGTTAAGGGCTTACGTTAGTTTGAGAGTCAAATTACTCAAATTAATAACATCTGCAGAACTTTTGATACATTTTAATCCATATTTACTATAGAATTAGTACCAATTAAGTTATCAGGATAGCTAAAAATTACAAATGGTAATCATCAACTATGCAAATGGTATAGTTATTAAATAGCAAATGCTTATTTGGATTTTTTTAAAAAAAGAACCCTTAGGTTTTCTTGCATGCACCATTGCCAACTTTGATTTCGCATCCCCCCATTTAGTTCTTCACGTACCCCAGGTTTGGAACGTCTTATCTAGAATGATGATCTTCTTGATGTTTTTCTAATTTAGTTGATTTGATTATGTTTAATATTAATAAAGTTGCCTTTTTTATTGTTTAAAATTCTTCATTTCTTGCCACATCAATAGACCAAAGTGGTGACCCGGATGTAATTTGAACACACAATGTTCTTAAAGTTTTATATTTATGCATATTTTTCTAACTGGCCTAAGCAGATTTCTTTCATAGTAATATTATGTTAAGCAGACTCGCATGGAACAGAGCTTTGATTTTTAACATACTCATACGCGTACCATAGGTTTGGAACCTCTGATCTAGAATGATGATATTCTTGATGTTTTTCTAATTTAATTGATTTGATTATGTTTAATATTAATAAAGTTACCTTTTTTATTGTTTAAAATTCTTTATTTCTTGCCACTTCAATAGACCAAAGTGATGACCCGGACGTGATTTGAACACACAATGTTTTTATAGTTTGATATATATGCGCATTTTTCTAACTGGCCAAGCAGATTTCTTTCATAGTAATATTAAGATAAACAGCCTCGTATGAAACAGAGCTCTTAGAGTTTTAACATACTTTTATTAAAAATAAATAAGACTTAAATAAATAAGACCCAGAAGACTTTTTCAAAAGCAGCGAGTTTTCAGAATCTTGTATGAAAGCTCACTCACAAAGGATTAAATTCCTTACAAAAATTTAAATCGCTCTTTTTTATTGGTACCACAAAGCCCAAACCCTTGCACCAAACAAGAAATTTAACTAAGCATTTCCCCAAAATAGAACGTCTTCTATATGGGAGTTACCTTCTACTGAAAAGTTTGCAATACGTAATTGGAAATTTCTTCATCCAAGTAGAAGACGAGTTCGTCAACAGAAACTCAATTATCGGCACTGAAAAGTTTTCTGCTCGTCATCTTCGTACACGTAGAGAGGCACTGGCAGGGAGTTGAACCACTTCAATCAATAAAAGCTAATATATTCTTAGCTTTCCTGTTTTATTCCGTTTATTCCTCTTCAGCGCTTTTCAGCTTGTTATTTAGTTAAAAGCTGAGAGCTAAATAATCTTATCATAATGGTTGGAAAAAGAATTTATAAAGAAATCAAAATAGGAGAAAAAGATGGTTATGGAATGAAAATGGCATTTGATTGATTAAAGAAAAGGTTTTCTTATAGGAAATTTATACAGGAAATATGTACAATTATATTAGTTAGGCATTCATATGTGGATAATTCTTTCAAAGTAACTTTCAATAAAAAAACTCGATTAAAACTCCTTTAAAGAAAAAAATAAAAATCGGACAGTTATACAATCCAGCACATATCGAATAATCATTTTACAAAAATATAGCAATATCAACACTGGCGTTGCAGATTCCATCGAATAACAGCTTTGTAAGCCTGTCTGGACAAATGTTCTCCCGTGGGTGTGGCACGGAAGTTTGGAGATGGGGTGCTGGCTAAGGTGTCGTCCTCGTCAACTGACCGCTTTTCAAAATTACATGCTCCGTCCCAAAATAACACTCATGTTGCTACAAGGTGGCACGTAAATATTACTAAATAAAACAGTGACGTAGCGAACGTAAGTAGCGCCCGGGTTATAATATTTTTCGCTCCTCCATCCTCCTCATCATATTTAACTTCAAAAAATGACCTGTAATATTTTGCCTACATTGTCCGGTCGACCCTAAGATTTGCACAAGGGGCAACTATAAAACCCCTGTACCTCCTCTTGCTCCGCCACTGGATATTATTTCCCCTTTTTATACGTTAAGTGTGACTACAAGATAAATACTAGTATTACTAGTGACGCACCTAATTATATGCTGTTGACAAGGACAACACATGGACACTAATGGTGATAGACCCCGTAGTGCTCAGATGCCGAGGACAGCATCCGAGCATTGCTAGTTATGAGCTTCGTAATGTTCAGACGATGAGGATTACAACCCAGCATCATTCCTTAAAAGCCTCGAATAATGTTCATAAAATGAGGATTGCAACCCAGCACCGCTCCTTGAAAGCCTCGTAATGTTCAGACAGACAATAAGGATTACAACCCAGCACCAATCCTTGCAAGCCTCGTAATGTTCAGACAGACAATGAGGATTACAACCCATCACCAATCCTTACAAGCCTCGTAATGTTCAGATGATGACAATCGAGGACTACTAGTAACGAAATTCATATGTTCAGATATGAAGATGATCGCAATCGAGCATTACTTGAACATGTTCAGATCATAATAATGATGACGACCTAGCAAAAGTGGTGACATCGAGTTTTCATAAAACTTTTTTCATACTAGTATTAAAATAACGATAATATTACCATGAAGTTAATTACCGCTTTCATCCATTTACTGTTTACTTTTCAAGAATGAAAGAAATGTATTTTCCTCTTTGAGATTCCAAATTTACTATTTTTTAAATAATAAGCTGATAATTAGAGATATAACTATACACAAAAATACGAAGTTATATTTTGCAGTGTAGTCCGAAATTTAAAAAGAAAGTCAGAAATTTAAAAAACCATACACTAAAATATTCACAAAAATGGTTAAAAAACAAATCGGTTATAATTTTGATTACACATTGCGCATATTATGTTTTCATTGATTTATTAGTCAAGAAAATTTATTGTTTTTCATTCTACATTATTATTAACTCTCTCTGGATTATTCAGTGTAACAGTTAAATGTATTTTGCTCATCTAAATGACTTTTTGCTCATATATGTCTTGTCATGCCATTTTCATTATCTTTGTAGTTCTGGATAAATTCATGTACACGTGATATAAGTCAAATGTAGAGTTATAATTTGAACTTGGATTCCATTCCGAATCTTGCGGAAGGAAAGCACAACAGAGCATAAGATAACGTACAGTTAACCCTTTCGATCCGACTTCTGCATGATAAAATTTTACTATGAAAAGTAGTTTAAATTAATGTTGACATACTAAAAGAAGTATACTATGAATTTGAAGTTTTTCCCTATTCCCAGAAATCTCCAGGGTTAATATGTCCCAATCGTATTGTCGACTGGGACTATTCCAATAAACATCTGTAAAACTCTCTTTCCTGCCTTAATATTAACATGGCAGGGAAACAACTTTGCAGCTTTGTAACAATAATCTTGTAGCAATCTGATCACTGATGGGAAATATTGTCCCATTGTAAAGGCTATGATGGACCTTCAAAATCATTTTTTTTTCTATTCTGAACTAATCAATTTGAAATTTTGCAGGGATTAATAAGAGCACTATAGAAGACAAACACACGTAATTTCAGTACAATATATTTGTTTCTGAGCTATGGGTATAAATGTAATTTTTTATAACAATTAAGGGCATTTATGAAAAATGTTCTAGGCGCTTCCAAATTACTCGAAATCAATCTTAATTTTTTTATTAGTTACTCTAACCCTTTTCAAACAAAAATTGGGATTGATATTTAAGTTTCAGATAGGAATTTCAAAATGAACGCACATAATATCTCGAAACTACCGATTTTGGGGAAAAAATATGCCCAATATTTGATATGGAAGAAAATATCTACAATTTATTAAAAAAATAACTTTAATAATATGAATGCCAAAAATTCTTCTTCATATATGTTTCTATACTTAAATAAAATGTCATGAAACGTGAACAAAAATTGAAGCGCCTGGAACATTTATCATAAAGGCCATTAATTGTTATAAGAAATTAAATTTATACCTTAAATCAGAAATAAATAAATATATTTCAATGAAATTTTGTATGTTGTCTTCTATAGTGCCCATTAATACCTGCTAAATTTCAAATTAATTAGTTGAAAATTGAAAAAATAATATTTTGAAGGTCGCTTGTCGTCTTAAATACGATTGGGACAATATATTCCACAAAACGAATTTATTCAAAATTTCTTAAATCTGATATAAAAAAGACTAATTATTACTTAATTAGATCTATTGTACACTAAGTATGGCATAACTGTAGTTGTACTTTCTGTAAAATTTTAAAATTACACCAACTGAAACTTGAGTATGTGCGTGCTAAAAAACATAAGTCCTCCATTTGCAATCTGAGAGTGTTTCCAAATTTCTTTAATCATAAATTTAACTCCATAATTTCTTAGGAACACTGAAAACATAAAAGCCCATGTGAAAGTGTGATTTATTTACCAATAGAGAATGAAGTCTCATCTCCGAACAGTATATACCCATTCGGGCAGAAAGGTTACGTCCCAAATGAAAACAGTTACACAGGGTTCCGAGAATTATTGGAAATATTACAAAATAATGCAAAAAAATAACTTGGAACAGTAGCGTTCTCCCGATGTCTCGTATTGCTAACACGGCTCCTAAAGTTTAGTTTCACAGTTGGGTCCCAAATGAAAAGCACAGTTACACAGGGTGTCCGAGAATTATTGGAAACATTACAAAATCATGCAAAAAATAACTAGGAACAGTTGCGTTGTCCTGATGTCTCGTATTGCTAACGCGGCTCCTAAAGTTTTGTTCCCCAGTATTCTTTTAGTAACTTTTGTAGTGAAGATATTTTGCTCCTATATATTCTAATTTTATGTAATTTTGTAATGTCTCCAACAATTTTCGGACAGCCTATATTTATTAGATATTGAGACTTCATATGACTCCAATAAACCGATTCTTTTTCTTTTGAAGTCGAGCATAGATTCAAAATTTCTCAGAATTTTTCATTTTCGGTTTCAAAGTAACACGATACAAATGACTTTCAAAAACAAGGTATACAAAATAACTCAGCGATTCATTTTATACGATTTCATAATAATGTGTTACCTATTATTCTCATCGAAGTAATTAAATTACACGGTCTATAAAGAACAAACACTGAAACTCTGTTTACAGAGATTCTGCAGTAATCGCGTAATTTCCGTCTGGGGAAGAAAATATTTTCTTAAGATAAGCATTAATGAAATAACGAATGTTTTCTTAATAGAATAATTTTCAATCCATTCTTGAATGCTGTCGGGGGAAAATGAAACCATAAATCATTTCAAGCCAATTTCATTGTGGATTAATGCTTCGTCTGACAGTGATTTATGCGTTTCCAATGTCTGTCTGAATGCGCTTTATTAGAAGATGCTGTTTCTTAAAAGTTGTGAATGCTTTGTTTATAAAGGAAGATAATGTTTTGCAAATTACATTATTGTATCATTTAGGATAAAGTGCATTCTTTGCATCTGATTATTATATAAAGAGGATTCTTTGTTAGTTTGCAAATTTCGTCCTCGAACATAATAGTTTTTACTGCAACACGCTTTAATGCTATATAATTGAAAGAGAAATATAAAAAACTGTCCTTTGTATCTTTTCTAATTTTCTAAAGAAGAAAAAATTTAAAACATTGGGGAGAAAAAAGGAAGAACTAAAGAATATAGAATTTAAAATGTTTTTAAAAATTCGCTTTTATTAGTGTGTAAAAAGAAACTTTTTTTTTCAAAACTGAATTGTAAAAGTGTGAGCGCCGATAGAAACACTCTCAGCAAATTAGAATTTTAAACATATTAAAGTTTATTTTAATTTTTAATGAATGTTTAGGTATTATCTTTCCTACGATATTCATTGTGATTTAGTTTCCTTATTGAATTGTCTAAAGCACCTCACTCCTTTACGATTCATTGACCAGCAGTTAAAAATTTCTACATTTTAGTGGAGGCCACTATGGCCTAGTGGTAAGGTGTCGGGGGGCTCCAGGCTCGAAACCCTATTCCTCTGAAGATCCGTCGTGTATTGGGCCTGCTGCAGGTTAAATCATACGTAGAGGGTCAAACGTCTGCGTTGATACGCAGATTTTTGCTAAAAATTTCTACATTTTAGTGGAGGCCACTGTGACCTATTAGTAAGGTTTCGGCCTTGGTGCCGGTGGGTTCCAGGCTCGAAACCCTATTCCTCTGAAGATCCGTCGTGTATTCGACCTACTGCAGGTTAAATCATACGTAGGGGGTCAAACGTCTGCATAGATCCGCAGATTTTTGCTAAAAATTTCTACATTTTAGTGGAGGTCACTGTGGCCTAGTGGTAAGGTGTCGGCCTTGGTGCCGGCAGGTTCCAGGCTCGAAACTCTATTCCTCTGAACATCCGTCGTGCATTGGGCCTACTTCAGGTTAAATCATACGTAGGGGGTCAAAAATTCTCCTATTTTTGTGGTGCGGAAGTCTGGAGAGGCGGTGCCGGCTCAGGTGTCATCCACGTCATCTGACCGCGGTTCATAATTACGAGGTCGTCCTAAAATAGCCCTCGTGTTGCTACAAAACGGGACGTTAATCTAACTGAACTTAAACTCTACATTTTAGTATGGTAATAACAGCGTTCGCTTTAAAAACTTTTTATGTCTATTTTTTTCTGATTTTTAGTTTTTTTTTATATTTCGTATATCATTATTATAACTTTTATGGATTTTTGTAGTCAATGTTTTTATATGGATTGCATACGGAATCAAAATTTAGTTATGGTTAATTGATAATTAAATTCTGAAAATTATTGAATATTGTATTGTTTTCAGGAACACACAAATGTACAAGGTTTAAGAGATGAACGATAAAACTACGTCTACGTGAAGCTTAAATTAAAATTCAATAAACTCACATCAAGTAAAAACGTTTAAAAACTTGAAAATTTGTGCAGTAGTAGTTCTGGTACGGATTCCGGTTTTTATTATTTTCTCTTAAATTAGGCATCTTAAAAAATATTTAGGACAGAGTTGCAAATAATAAGAACAAGAACACTACGAAAACAAGGAAGCTTTATTTATGGATTATTCGTGTGAGCAATATGAAATTATTTCAAGTCGTGCAAGCAATCTGTCACATGGGAGAAAATGACGACTTTGAACTGTCACTGTGAGTATTTTAATAACTGTAGCGCGACTCAGCAAAAGTTAAACTTTCGAATCATTATTCTTTTCCAATTTTTATTTTATTGACTTTCGATTTGTATTATTTTATTTTCTTACATCCACTCAAAAAGCGCTGCCACATGAAAAAAAGGACGGATTTAAACGATCGATGTAAATACCTTAACAGCTCTTGTGCGACTAAAAAAAAATTGATATTACACTTTTGAATCCTTCGTTATTTTTATTCTTATACTTTTGATTATTTTGATTTGCACTATTTTATTTTTCTTATCTTCACCCAAATAATATTGTCCTAAAATATAAGGATTCTAGCAATAAATGTAAATAATTGTCCTGCAAAGAAAAATTCCGTTAATTCTTGACGATCCATTGATTCTTGAAAATAAGAAGCGAATGATGTTCAAAGTAAGAATACTGATCGTTTCAAAATTCCAAGACTAGCACTTTTGGACGATTTTACTCCAGAAAGGGGAGACAGAAAATGAGTAAGATGAGCTCAAATATAATCATGTCCCCCTCCATTTTCCACTTCACCCCTAATTTGATGAAATCAACTCCGCCTGGAGCATGCGCAAAAGCGTTGAGGGTTTCGGAATATGACAATCATCAATACGTCTGTATTTGTTTGTGTATTCAAGCTAAACAATATGGTGGTTTGTCTAGACACTGTCTCTACCGAATTTTTTTTACTGATTATTTATTTATTTATTGGCACATTATATTGTTGAGCAAATCAATTTTTTACCTTTGTCAAATTTCAGAAAAATATTGTAGTAAAATTGAATTTTTAAAAAAATTATTTCAGTTTAAGATTCATTAACCATATTTTTTCTGTTTACTAAGATAAGCACATTATTTCTCCCTAAGTTAAAATTTGTACAGAAAAGTTTTCTTACTGTACATATTTGCATGATTATGGATTTTATCAAATAAATACAGCCATCAAAATTAGGTGCTTGATGAGACAACTATTATGTATTTAATAAGCAAAATTATCCAATTATTTAATCCAAGTATTTATAAAGCAAAATTTAAAGTTAAGTAAGCTCTTTGTTATTCGGCTTTAAACTATAATATGTAATAAAAAGGGGGGAAATTTAATTTAATCAAAGGAGGAATATTCTAAAACTAAAAATTCTCAGTTTGGAAATTTTTCACCGTAATCCTACCTGGTGAATTCAGACTAATAATTTATCGCTGAAGAGTAAAATAAGTCTATATGATTTTTGAAAGAATTTTTAAGCTTATGTTTTACGCTAACGTACCGTTGATTTTGAAAGTGTATATATTCAAATCTACATCGTATATAATTTTATGTCTCCAGTTTAGTTATATTAACATCCGTTTTGAAGCAACACGAGGGCTATTTAGGGAAAGACAATTGCAGACGTAAATTTCAAAAATTCTTAATTCGATGTACGATTCAGACATGTTATTGTATGAGAAAGGGGTTAATATATTTCTCTGTTTTCATTATAATCGTTCCTGCCCGTTAACATTATTACAGTAAGTCAGAGATAAATTATATTGATGTTTTTTCAGTTAATTTTAATTCAATTATTTATCAAAACGTTTGTTAGTTACCTCGAACAGTATAGTAGATAAGCTCCCGAGGTGAGACATCTAATCCTAGAGAATGGCACTTGGTAGCTATACCTCTTGCTGTAGCTAAGTAATCATTCGCCTAACTTAGAAGTCGACAAAAACAGCGATAACGAACAATTATGGCAGCTTTTCCACAAAATGAGACTTATTTTAAGTTAACATTTATAGCTATAACAATAGAAACATCATATTTAATATTTTATGGCAAGTTTCCTTGCCATAACGATGAAATATTCTACTTTAAACTCTACTTTTAATTAACATCTTCAAACACAACATTGGAATTTTGAAGCTTACAAATGACGAAGCATTACACCGGAAGTCGGTTGGTATAGCGGGAGTTCTACATTACCTCAAACAAAACAGAAAACTCGTCAATCGTGATATTTGTAAATAATAATAAAAAAAATCGTAAAATTATCAATTCTGAGAATATTGTTAAAATATTATTAAACAGAAATTCATAAAATCGCAAATATCGTTTGCCACGAGCATTTATGAAAAAGTAATAGAATTAGAATGGCAACGCTGCAATATATATGGAAGGTTTTTCTGTTTTGTTTATTTGCATTAAAGTAGGACTTCCACCGTAACCACCGGCTTTTGGTTTTAATGCTAAGTCAATGGAAATCTTCAAAACTTTAACATACTGTCTGTTTGAAGATATTAATTAATGTCTTAAGTAGAGTTTTCTAATGTTATAGCTTATGGATACTTTGGAGATATTAAATTTCATGTTCCTATTTTTGTAGCTCTAAATGTTTACTAAAAATAAGAGCCCAATTTTGTAAAAAGGCTATCATAATTGTTCGTTATCGCTTTTTTGGCGTTTAAATTTTAACCATACGATTTAGATAATCAATGGCGATTAAATTTTTAGCCAAACAATTTAGCTAATTACATACATTCGTTCCATTTGGAGTTTAGCCGTTTTAAGAGCGTTTTTTCAACCGACTTCAATAATAAGGACTACAAAAACTGAGAGAACACAGAGTTCAACGCTTTGTATACTAAAGAAAGAACTGATTGCAACTTGGCGCTTTATACAGTGTCCAACTGGATTTGGCGATTGCTTAAATCGGAGGGTAAACGGAAAAAGGTCTATGAATCCAAAATAAACAAACCAGAAAGTCGTCCATATAATATGTTTGATATCGATGAAGAAAAAATTGTTTTAAAAAGATAACTTGATGTTATTTAATTTATAAGATGTTGTTGCATATTGTGTGTAAATATTGTATTGTTCTGGAAGGGAAACGGCATCGTGCTTCATCTAATGCTTGAAATGCAGTACAGGATTAATTTTAATTCAACAAAAGCAGTTATATAATCAGAGTCAAAATCTACAAATTTCATAGAGTTTTAATAAATTTAATTATTCGCTACTTCTAAAAAAACTTTGTTGTAATGTTTCCTTTCATATGAATATGTAAAAAATTTTTTTATGAAAATTGGAAAAAGCAAACGAGGAAAATTTTTATTACATATAAAGCAAATATAACATAAAAAATATTTGAAAGCGCTTTAAAAGTAAATTTATAACATAATTATTTATTTATTTGTAAAATTTTTCAATGCATTCAAATATTCTCATTCAGTAAGATTCCTCTTTGAAATTAATTAGAAATAATTTATCTCCTTAAAGCAATAACTTCTTGTTTTATAATGTTTTTAGTATTGCATTTCTCTTCTTCTGTTAATTATTTAAATGATTTTAATAAAAAAAAGTCTTTTATATCAGCGTAATTAAATTCAGTAAACCTTTTTTGCGTCTGAATTTTATGAATTTGCTTTACATCTGTATTTTATGTGAATAGAACTTTTATAACATGTTACAAGCTTATTTTATGATTATTATTAAATAATTCATAAGTTTCATCAATATTTTAAAATCCTAAATTCATTGAAGATGAGAAAGTTTATTTGTCAATTCTTTTTACTTTCTCGTATACGAAGTATACAAAGAGAAAGTATTGTAATCGTCAAAAAATTCGAACTCGAGATTTTGACGAATCTCCACGTTTTAGACCTCCCTGATTCCGAAAAACACAATTTTGGAATTATGTCTGTCTGTGTGTCTGTGAACACGATAACTCGAAAACTATGAGAGCTACGGGGATGAAATTTGGTATGTGGTCTTTAAACATAATTTGTAGGTTTCTATCAAGTTTTGGACAAACTCCGTCAGCGGGAAGTCTGTCTGTCTGTATGTCCGAAGTCATGTGAACACTATAACTCAAAAACTTGAATAGCTAGATGGATAAAATTTGGTACACAGTTTTATCGTCATGAGTGTAGGTCCGTATAAAATTTTGGGCCAAATCCGTCAAAGGGTTGACTGTCTGTCGATCTGTATAATTTACTATTGAAACCAATCCGGTATCTCCTCGCGCATGCGTACGGAAGCAATCTTCTGAGCTCGCGAAAGGAGCGAATTACGTCAGTTTGTCCTTTAGACGGCAAGAGTGAAACCTAGCATTGTGCGATAGATGCGTTTTAATCGGTACGAATCTCTTTCAATTCTTTACCTAGATATTTTTCAATCACTATAATGAAAAACCTTCTGATAGTCATTGGATTCTGGATAACAGTAGGTTCGAATTTTTTTAGCCACGTGGGGGAAGGAGAAACGGCACCTTTTGGGGGAAGTATACGAGAAAGTTTAGGGGAAAACACTCCCGCTCGCTTTGCAATGAGTTTTAAGAAACATTTACATTACATGTTTCTTATTTATAGCAGGAATGAATGAAATATCTATAAACTTTTCACATACCGTATCATTTTTGGTTTTAAAATAACAATTTTTTAATTTTTTTTTATTTACTCTCATTTATCGATTTTTTGAATTATTAACATTCCAAATTTAAAATTCAGAAGAATTCGATAATTTAAGCGTAATCACTTTTTTCTAAATATTTGCGACTGAAATTTAATAAAAAGAGAGAGAAAACCTTGAAAAGAGTAATTTTTCACGGCCACGAACATTTTCAGAATTGGTGGAATTCAGCACCGAAATTTAAAATCTTTCGTAGGCGATCATTTTAACATTCTGATCTTTAGATTTAGCCGCTCAAACATGTCCCAAACTTCTAAATTGATGACAAGAAACAAGATCTTTTTCAGTCCTTTTGGCAGAGCAGTAAATTCTTAGACACCAGATATAGTAGGTGAAAATTTGTTAACAAGCATAACAGGTGCGTCAAGCTGTTATTACCTTCATACGCTTTGAATAACATCCCTTTAACCCGTTAGCCAGTTAATTTTAATTCAATTATTTATCAAAACGTTTGTTAGTTCACTCGAACAGTATAAGTAGATAACTCGAGGTGAGAAACATATCCTAGAGAATGGCACTTGTGCTATACACTCTTCGTAGCACTAAGTAATCATTCCTCAACTTAGAAGTCGAAAGAACAGCGATAAAGAACAGTATGGCAGCTTTCCACAAATGAGACTTATTTTAAGTTAACATTAACGTATAACAATAGAAACATCATTTTAATATTTATGGCAGACACACCACTAACGATGAAATATTCTACTTTAAACTCTACTTTAATAACATCTTCAAAGCAACATTGATGAAGCACAAATGACAAAGCATTACACCGGAGTCGGTTGGTATCGGAATTCTACATTACCTCAAACAAAAAACTAAATCCAATCGTGATATTTGTAAATAAAATAAAAAAATCGTAAAATTATCAATTAGAATGTTATTTAAAATATTATTAAACAGAAATTCATAAAATCTAAATATCGTTTGCCACGACATTATGAATAATAGAATTAGAATGGCAAGTGCAATATATATGAAGTTTTTTCTGTTTATTTTATTTACTTAAGTGAGACTTCACCTGTACCACTGGCTTTGTTAATGCTAATCAATGGAAATCACAAAACTTTTAACATGTCTGTTTGAAGATATTAATTACATGTCATTAGTAGCAGGATCTAATTTATAGCTTAGGATACTTTGGAGATAAATAAATTTCATGTTCTATTTTGCCTCGTATAAGTTACACTAAAATAAGGAAGGGTCAAACGTCTGCGTTGATACGCAGATTTTTGCTAAAAATTTCTCTATTTTAGTGGAGGCCACTGTGGCCTAGTGGTAAAGTGTCGGCCTTGGTGCCGGTGGGTTCCAGGTTCGAAACCCTATTCCTGTGAGCATCCGTCGTGTTTTGGGCCTACTGCAGGCTAAATCATACGTAGGGTGTCAAACATTGTCCTGTTGGTGTGGTGCAGAAGTCTGGAGAGGCGGTGCCGGTTCAGGTGTCGTCCACGTCATCTGACCGCGGTTCATAATTACGAGGTCGTCCCAAAATAGCCCTCGTGTTGCTACAAACGGGCCGTTAATCTAACCGAACTTAAACTCTACATTTTAGTATGGTAATAACAGCGTTCGCTTTAAAAAATTTTTATGTTTTTTAGTTATTATGTTATTTTTATGTTATTTTTTCTGTTTTTTAGTTTTTTTTATATTTCGTATATCATTATTATAACTTTTATGGATTTTTCTAATCAATGTTTTTATATGGATTGCACACGGAATCAGAATTTAGTTACATTTAATTGATAATTAAATTCTGAAAATTATTGAATATTGTATTGCCTTCAGGAACACACAAATGTACAAGATTTCAGAAATGAACGATAAAACCCCGTCTTCACAAACAGGAAGCTTAAATTAAAACTCAGTAAACTCACATCAAATAAAAGCGTTTAAAAACTTGAAATTTGTGCAGTAATGGTTCTGCTACGGATTCCGGTTTTTATTATTTTCTCTCAAATTAGGCATCTTAAAAAAATATTTAGGACAGATTTGCAGGTAATAAGAACAAGAACACTATGAAAACAAGGAAGCTTTATTTATGGATTATTCGTGTGAGCAATATGAAATTATTTCAAGTTCCTACACTTAAATTCGTGCAAGCAATCTGTCACATGCTAGAAAATTATGACTTTGAACTGTCACTGTGAGTATTTTAATAGCTGTAGTGCGACTCAGCAAAAGTTAGACTTACGAATCATTATTCTTTTCCAATTTTTATTTTATTGACTTTCGATTTGTATTATTTTATTTTCTTACATCCACTCAAAAAGTGCTGCCACATGAAAAAATGCAGGGATGTAAACGATCGATGTAAATACCTTATCAGCTCTTGTACGACTAAAAAAATTGATATTACACTTTTGAATCCTTTGTTATTTTTATTCTTATACTTTTGATTATTTTTATTTGCACTATTTTATTTTTCTTATCTTCATCCAAATAATATTGTCCTAAAATATAAGGATTCGAGCAATAAAAGTAAATAATTGTCCTGCAAAGAAAAATTCCGTTAATTCTTGACGATCCATTGATTCTTGAAAATAAGAAGCGAATGATGTTCAAAGTAAGAATACTTATCGTTTCAAAATTCCAAGACTAGCAATTTTGGACGATTTTGCTCCAAAAAGGGGAGACAAGCAATGAGTAAGATGAGCTCAAATATAAACATGTCCCCCTCCATTTTCCACTTCACCCCTATTTTGATGAATCAACTCCGCCTGGGGCATACGCAAAAGCGTTGAGGGTTTCGGAATATGACAATCATCAATACATCTGTATTTGTTTGTGTATTCAAGCTAAACAATATGGTGGTTTGTCTAGACACTGTCTCTACCGAATTTTTTACTGATTATTTATTTATTTATTGGCACATTATATTGTTGAGCCAATCAGTTTTTTACCTTTGTCAAATTCCAGAAAAATATTGTAATAAAACTGAATTTTTAAAAAAATTATGTGCCAGTTTAAGATTCATTAACCATATTTTTTCTATTTATATAAGATAAGCACATTATTTCTCCCTAAGTTGAAATTTGTACAGAAACGTTTTCTTACTGTACATATTTGCATGATTATGGATTTTATCAAATAAATACAGCCATCAACATTAGGTGCTTGATGAGACAACTATTATGTATTTAATAAGCAAAATTATCCAATTATTTAATCCAAGTATTTATAAAGCAAAATTTAAAGTTAAGTAAGCTCTTTGTTATTCTGCTTTAAACTGTAATATGTGATAAAAAGGGGGAAAATTTAATTTAATCAAAGGAGGAATATCCTAAAGCTAAAAATTCTCAGTTTGGAAATTTTTCACCGTAATCCTACCTGGTGAATTCAGACTAATAATTTATCGCTGAAGAGTAAAATAAGTCTATATAATTTTTGAAAGAATTTTTAAGCTTATGTTTTACGCTAACGTACTGATGATTTTGAAAGTGTATATATTCAAATCTACATCGTATATAATTTTATGTCTCCAGTTTAGTTATATTAACATCCGTTTTGAAACAACACGAGGGCTATTTAGGGATAGACAATTGCAGACGTAAATTTCAAAAATTCTTAATTCGATGTACGATTCAGACATATTATTGTATGAGAAAGGGGTTAATATATTTTTCTGTTTCCATTAGAATCGTTTCTGCCCGTTAACATTATTACAGTAAGTCAGATATAAATTATACTGATGTTTTTGTTTAGATTATATTATATTTAGTTAATTTTAATTCAATTATTTATCAAAACTTTTGTTAGTTACCACGAGCAGTATAGTAGACAAGCTCCCGAGGTGAGCCATCTAATCCTAGAGAATGGCACTTGGTAGCTATACCTCTTGCTGTAGCTAAGTAATCATTCGCCTAACTTAGAAGTCGACAAAAAGAGCGATAACGAACAGTTATGGCAGCTTTTCCACAAAATGAGACTCTTATTTAAGTTAACATTTATAGCTATAACAATAGAAACATCATATTTAATATTTTCAAAGTTTCCTTAGCCATAACGATGGAATATTCTACTTTAAATGCTACTTTTAATTAACATCTTCAAACGCAACATTGGAATTTTGAAGCTTCCCACTGACGAAGCATTACAACGGAAATCGGCTGGTATAGCAGGAGTTCTACATTACATTAGAAAACTCGTCAATCGTGCTATTTGTAAATAATAATAAAAAAATCGTAAAATTATCAATCCTGAAAATATTGTTAAAATATTTTTAAACAGAAATTCATAAAATCAATTAATATCGTTTGGCACGAGCATTTATGAAAAAGTATTAGAATTAGAATGACAACACTGCAATATATATGGAAGAGTTTTCTGTTTTGTTTATTTACATTAAAGTAGGACTTCCATCATAACCACCGGCTTTCGGTTTTAATGCTAAGTCAATGGAAATCTTCAAAATTTAAACATACTGTTTGAAGATGTTAATTAATGTTTTAAGTAGAGTTTTCTAATGTTATGGCTTATGGATACTTCGGAAATATTAAATCCCATGTTCGTATTTTTGTAGCTCTAAATGTTTACTAAAAACCAGAGCCCAATTTTGTGAAAAGGCTATCATAATTGTTCGTTATCGCTTTTTTGGCGACTTCTAAGGCTTGTTTGGCATTTAAATTTTACGATTTAGATAGTCATTGGCGGTTAAATTTTTAGCCAAACAATTTAGCTAATCACATACATTCGTTCCATTTGGAGTTTAGCCGTTTTAAGAACGTTTTTCAACCGACTTAAATAATAAGGACTAAAAAAACTGAGAGAACACAGAGTTCAACGCTTTGTATACTAAAGAAAAAACCGATTGCAACTTGGCGCTTTATACAGTATCCAACTGGATTTGGCGATTTCTTAAATCGGAGGGTTAACGGAAAAAGGTTTGTGAATCCGAAATAAACAAACCAGAAACTTGTCCATATAATATGTTTGATATCGATGAAGAAAAAATTGTTTTAAAAAGATAAATTGATGTTATTTAATTTGTAAGATGTTGTTACATATTGTGTGTAAATATTGTATTGTTCTGGAAGGGAAACGGCATCGTGCTTCATCTAATGCTTGGAATACAGTACAGTATTAATTTTAATTCAACAAAAGCAGTTATATAATCAGAATCAAAATCTACAAATTTCATAGAGTCTCAATAAATTTAATTATTCGCTACTTCTAAAAAAAGTTTTTTGTAATATTTCCTTTCATATGAATATGTAAAACCAATTTTTATGAAAACAGGAAAAAGCAAACGTTGAAAATTTTTATTGCATATAAAGTAAATATAATATAAAAAATATTTGAAAGCGCTTTAAAAGTCAATTTATAACATCATTATTTATTTATTTGTAAAATTTTTCAATACATTCAAATATTCTCATCAATAACATTCCTCTTTGAAATTAATTAGAAATAATCAATCTCCTTAAAGCAATAACTTCTTGTTTTATAATGTTTTTAGTATTGCATTTCTCTTCTTCTCTTAATTATTTAAATGATTTTAATAAAAAAAATCCTTTATATCAGCGTAATTAAATTCAGTAAACCTTTGTTGCGTCTGAATTTTATATATTTTCTTTATATCTGTAATTTATGTGAAAAGAACTTTTATAACATGTTACAAGCTTATTTTATGATTATTATTAAGTAATTCATAAGTTTCATCAATATTTTAAAATCCTAAATTCATTAAAAATGAGAAAGTTTATTTGACAATTCTTTTTTTTTTGTAATGAGTTTTAAGAAACATTTACATTACATATTTCTTTATTTATAGCAGGAATGAATGAAATATCTATAATATACTGTATCATTTTTGCTTTTAAAATAACAATTTATTAACTTTCATTTATCTATTTTTTGAATTATTAACATGCCAAATTTAAAATTCAGAAGAAATAGATAATTTAAGCGTAATTGTTTTTTTCTAAATATTTGCGACTGAAATTCAAAAAGACAGAGAAAACCTTGAAGAGAGTAATGTTTCACGGCCACGAACATTTTCAGAATTGGTGGAATTCAGCACCGAAATTTAAAATCTTTCGTAGGCGATCATTTTAACATACTGATCTTTAGATATAGCCGCTCAAACATGTCCCAAACTTCTAAATTGATGACAAGAAACAAGATCTTTTTCAGTCCTTTTGGCAGAGCAGTAAATCCTTAGACACCAGATGTAGTAGGTGAAAATTTGTTAACAAACATAACAGGTGCGTCAAGCTGTTATTACCTTCATACGCTTTGAATAACATCCCTTTAACCCGTTAGCACGCAGGATCCTATTTCGAAAAGATTTGCATATCACTTCTGTTGATAAACTGGTCGTTTTTCTACTTTCTCGTATACGAAGTATACAAAGAGAAAGTATTGTAATCGTCAAAAAATTCGAATTCGAGATTTTGACGGATCTCCACGTTTTAGATCTCCCTGAGTCCGAAAAACATAATTTTCGAATTATGTCTGTCTGTGAACACGATAACTCGAAAACTATTAGAGCTACGCGGATGAAATTTGGTATGTGATCTTTACACATAATTTGTAGGTTTCTATCAAATTTTGGAAGAAATCCGTCTAAGAGAAGTCTGCCTTTCTGTCTGTCCGCGGTCATGCGAACACTATAACTCAAAAACTTGAATAGCTAAAATTTGGTACACAGTTTTATCGTCATGCATGCAGTTCCGTATAAAATTGTGGCCCAAATCCGTCAAAGGTTTGACTGTCTGTCGGTCTGTATAATTTACTTTTGAAAAGAATCCGTATCTCCACGCGCATGCGAACTGGAAGCAATCTTCTGTGCACGCGAATGCTATGGAGCGAATTACGTCAGTTTGTCCTTGAGCCGATAAGAGCGGAAAATCGGTAAGCATCTCTTTGAATTTCATTCTTTACCTAGATATTTTTCAACCACTATAATGAAAAACCTTCTGATAGTCATTGGATTCTGGATAACAGTAGGTTCGAATTTTTTTTAGCCACGCGGGGAAACGACACCTTTTTTGGGGAAATATACGAGAAAGTTTAGGGGAGAACACTCCCGCTGGCTTTGTTTTGTTTCTTTTCTGCATGGTCTGCCAAATTAACAGGTGATTCCCATCCTTAAATGTTGATAATGATAATGTAATATCTTCCATCTCCCTGAAAAGTACAGTGGCTGATAAGTTTATATGTATAGATAAGTTTATATGCATAATCCTTTCTAAGACGATATTCGAAACCATAATCATCTGCAGTGGGTATTCTTATACAATAAAAGGAAAAGTACAAAAGGGGGGAGTATTATAATCGCCGAAAATTTTGACCCCGTGACTGTGATGAATCTCCACGTTTTAGACCTGCCTGAATTCAGAAAAAACATTTTTGGCATTATGTCTGCCTATCTATGAACGCGATAATTGGAAACACGCAACTAGTTTAGATGGATGACATTTGGTTTGTAGCAAACACACCAAAATTGTGTATTTCTATCAAAGTTTGGACGAAATCTATCTACAAGAAGTCTGTCTATAAATCCGCTCATGTGCACGTGGACACAATAACTCGAACGTAAGGAGTTAGAAGAATGAAATTTAGCTTATGGTTTTTACCATCAAAATTTCAAATCTGAATCATATTTTGGAGCAAACAATCAAAGGGTTGACTGTCCGGCGGTCTTTCTTTGATACTCTAGTCTGCATCGTCTCATCAATGTGTCTGAATCTCATCATTGTGTGCCTGGCTTTAGATGCAGCCTCCTTCTCAACAATAAAAACCGCCTTCAATTACTTGTCGGCGAAATCAGACTTTTCTACTTGAACTGTGTGCTAAACTTAGGTTTTACTTGAGAGCATTTTAGTTCACCTTTCCTTTTGTTTTGAATTGCGTGTATTCATGTGGTTCTCTGTATGTTTTTTAATTTTCTGTTTTGTAACCAAGAATTTTTGAAGTTATTTTTCTATTGTAATTAACGCTAAGTTTAAATGCTTTCTTTATGTACTGTAAATTGTAATTGGACACAACTCTTAGGAACACAATGTTAAAATTATCCCCTCAGGTCTTTCCACGTTTTAGACCTCCCTGAGTCCGAAAAACACAATTTTAGAATTATGTCTGTCTGTGAACACGATAACTCGAAAACTATTAGAGCTATGGGTATGAAATTTGGTATGTGATCTTTCACATAATTTGTAGGTTTCTATCAAATTTTGGAAGAAATCCGTCTAAGAGAAGTCTGCCTTTCTGTCTGTCCGCGGTCATGCGAACACTATAACTCAAAAACTTGAATAGCTAGATGGATAAAATTTGGTACACAGTTTTATCGTCATGAATGTAGTTCCGTATAAAATTGTGGCCCAAATCCGTCAAAGGTTTGACTGTCTGTCGGTCTGTATAATTTACTTTTGAAAAGAATCCGTATCTCCACGCGCATGCGTAACCAAGAATTTTTGAAGTTATTTTTCTATTGTAATTAACGCTAAGTTTAAATGCTTTCTTTATGTACTGTAATTTGTAATTGGACACAACTCTTAGGAACACAATGTTAAAATTATCCCCTCAGGTCTTTGGTCAGAGAGAGTAAAGGCTAGGGTGCGTCTTTTAATGTCTCTTCCGAAAGGTTATTGATACAGTGTAATGGACCTGAAGTGGAAGAGACATTAAAAGATGCACCCTAGCCATTACTCTCTCTGACCAAAGACCCGAGGGGATAATTATTGATACAGTGTAGTGGAGATGCAGGGGCTTCTGGTAGTGTCTTGTATTGTCCGGCTGTCTGTTATTCGTGAGCATGTGAACACTCTAATGCGGGGTTTACACGCGAACAGTAAAACCGACAGTAGGATGTCGCTGTCAAGTTTGGACAGAGACTTGCCGTGGCCCGGTTAAAACTTTTATGATTCTGCGCATGCGTCATCTCTTACTGTCGGTTTCACTGTTCGCGTGTAAACCCTGCTTAACAGAAAAACGGGAAGTGCTCGTCGGATGAAATTTGGTTATGTGGTAATATCGCCATATTTGTATCAAATTTTGGTTCCAATCGGAAGAAAAGAAGACGCCCAAAGTGTATACTCGATTTACTTCACTATACTACAAAACACAAAATGTGGCTTAAGAGTACAGTACAAACCCGGAGAGTCACAGTACAAACCCGGTTAACCGAACTGAGGGTGGGGGGAGGAGGAGCCGCCGTTTCGGATACCGATTTTTGCGTGTAAGCCAAGAACATCTATTTCTATTTTGCATGTATTTCTGAAAAGTTTTGATTGTCAAACGAATTCAACTCTCTTTGTAGGCAACACATGCGTGCTTTATTAAAGTTAAAATTAAATTTTCAGGAAAACTTTAGATGCCTCGATATATACTTAGTAATAGATAATAGGCAATTAATAATAGATAATTATAGATAATATGTAATAAAAATAGATGGTGATAATAATAATAGATAGATAATTCAAAACACTCAGAAAATTGTACTGGTATTTTGCGTCAATCCCAATGATTTTGAGCATCAATGTCCCCGCCATCTTTACATTAGAAGGACTAAGGATGGCAAAAGCTACCGGTTTTTTGTTTCGGTTAACCGGTTTATTCGGTTATTTTTTGTCCCGGTTATAACCAGCTATTTTTTAAAAAAATTCAATAACCGGATAGGAAAACGAATCCGATAGTCCCGATTTTAGGTTCGATTACACTAAAATTTACCAAGTTATGAAGCTTTAAATTTCATCATCTTGGGTCAATCAACGACAACCGCTTCCTCGAGGCTTCTGTTGGTTGGCGGGTTGCTGAAAGAGTCTTCAGTAATAAATAAATATTGTCCAATGGATTGATTTTCTGTGAAAACAATATTAATAAAAAAGAATTCTACAAACAGCGCTTGTTTTTTTTATAAAAGAAACCGAAAACCGGTTATTTCAAAAACCGGTTATTTTGAGCGGTTATAACCGCCAAGTTAAACCGGGGGTGAAAACAACCTGAATAAACGAAATCTTGTTATTTTCGCAATAACCGCCATTCCTAAGAAGGACGTCAGACAGCGCTGTGTTCAACAAATCTTAAGGCAACTTAAAATAACAACAGCATCTGTACTGTAGGTTTCTTTGTTGTTTCATTAATACTGTTTTACTGTACTATTAATTAGATTTTATTATTTTTTCATTTTTGTTTATTTTATGTATGTTTCTTTATTTCTTACGTTTATTTGTATTTATTTATGATTTATGTTTGTAATTACTTATTATATTTGTTGTTTGTATTTTATTATATTTATATTCACATTTCTATTTTGTATTACTTTTATTGTATTGTGTTATATTATCTAATTTTTTGTATTATATTGTATACTTCTATTATATTGCATTGTATTTCTTTAATATTTGTATTGGAATATTTCTTCCCGCCGACTCTTTACATGCTTTACATCCTTTGGGTAAGCAGGTCGGTGTGGATAATAGAAAAAAAGTAAAAGTTTTCATGTACAGTATACAGTAGGCAACAGCTGGCACAACAGTCAGCAAGGCATTTAAATACCGTAGTAGGTTATATTTAGTTTGGTGAAACGTACGCGTTTTTTGGATTTACTATTTCAGAGGCATTTCGGATAACACGGGTTTCGATTAACCGGAATTCGGTTAACTGGGGCTTTACTGTATACGAGAAAGTCGAGGAGAATTTTTTAAACTCTAAATCTTGAAAAATACACCTCCTTAGGTATGCCCTGAGTACTCATGTCCCAAGTTGAGAACCACAAGTAGAGAACGCAATATTTCAGCAAGAAGGGAAAGTCAAAATTTTATCCGAAATGCTTCATGACATGCACATTATCTTTTTAAAAAAAATCGATAAAAATTTCGTTTGAAAAATAAACACGCGGACATTTACTCAAACATTTCAGCCGAAAATGCTTCTCGTATATTTGCAAAAGAGGGGCTTATGGCAATATCATCTTTGTGTACTCAGCCCTCCACTAGATCAGTTATACCCCTATATTTATTTCCCTCCAAAAACTGCTATGTGTTCCGGGTATATCTACTCACGATAAAAACACACATGATCCATACATACTTCCTTCTTTTTTTATCGGACCGCCATTAAAGAACACACATACGACATCCGTAACTGCTATTGCTGCTGAGATTTTCCCCCCCCCCCCCCCCTTCGATATCACGTCCCGCCTTTCAGCCTACGCAAACAAAATGTGACGTCACAACGTAAACAGTTGCTCTGAGTGGCTGGTTCCGCATTCGCTTTTTATCATCGACCCGCTTATCTGGAGAACGTCCGTGTTTTTAGTTTCTTTTTTGTTTATCTTTAGTCTTTTTTTTTTTAGGGATCAGTTTCGTTTTCAAATATGCATGAAGCTTCACGAGTGGATTATTGAAACAAAACTTTCATATTTTCTGATGTGTATATATTTTTTTATCCTTGCATATGTGTTGCAGCAGATGGTTATTTTTGAAGAGTGGAGTTTTGTTTTTTATACGTTGCGGTATTATGAGTTTATTTTTAGAAATGTTGGAGTTATGTTCTATATAATGTTAACATGTATTTTTTTTCAAAGAGCGATGAAAGATTGCATTTAGGAATTCAATTCTTTGATTGCACTTAATATTAGAAGTTGTCCAAACACAAAAATAAATAACTATTTACTTTGGATTAAAAATAATAATAATAATATTTATTGCAAGAGGTAATTTTTCAAAACAATGACTTGTCGTCTTCAATCATTAAAACTCATTTATCTATTCACTTATCACTTTAAAAAATTCACTTAATTTATGGATTTTCTCATTCATAAGTGTATGATAGGTTAACGAGAATTATCGGTTCAAATGTTGATTGGTTATCCTAATCGTTTCTTTACCAATGAAGAGTTTTCAATAAAGGTTTTATGGTATTTAGTATTATTCGTTCTGGAGATCCATAAATAAAATAAATATATCGTTTGTTTCTGTGTTTTTTATGTATAATATCAATATCTCTCGCAATTCTATGGTGAGCACATTACACTCCTTTTAGCTCATAATATTAATTATTGTAACAAAAAGTTCATCAGACATGCAGCACATAAAATTGCTTTGTATTCATTTGTTTGAATTTCGTTCCAGATACATTTCATTGATGTGTAGAATGTCTTAGTGCTTGCTTTCGATTTCGTTTTTCGTTTCAATTTCCTTTCTCATCTGTTTGCTTGGTGAGTGCGCTACTGATAATCTGGCAATCTTTTAGTTTTCAGCTTTTATCTGGCCACCTCGCCGGTTATAAAACCAATAGGTGGCAATCAGATGCAGTTCTAGACGGCTTAGGCATAAAGTCGCATCTTATAGTTTAATATTTTTATTTACTTTGACTTGTTTTATGTTTGTAAAGGTAGAATTTTGAACTCGATTTTTTCACTCGCTTCCTTATATGCTAAAATATTGAACTCTTGTGTTTTCGGTGGCAATGCTATATTTTAATATTTTCAGAACTTAAATGTAAGTTAATCGATTAATTTAATTAAATATCGATTCCTTACCAGTGGCGGCATCTAGTATCGAATTCAAAAAACTGATAATTATGATTAATCCTTTCTCTGTGGGATTTATTTTCGAATCTCCGAAAAAATGATTATGTTTCCCATTCAAAGCGTGAAGAAAGTAGGACTATTTGCGCCATTTCTTAGCAATATTCAGAAATGCAAGAAAATAATCGCGAAAAATAACGAGACGTGTAAGCAGCAACGAATTCATTTTAATCGATGCAATTTCTCTCTTCGTCGCATGATATGCGACGCCGACCAAGGAGGGGTTAAAGACTGAAATGAAAATTAGATAAATAATGTAAGCATAAATAATTAAAAATTATACTCTTTAGAGCAATTATCAACTCTTTAATCCCGAGGCGACTTTTTTTCCAACCCCGTTAAAACCAGGAGTTTGTGGCAGGAAGCGACTTGAATTGGACTCGCCCAGCCTGGGTGGTCATTTACCCCACCCTCTGTTGTAACCTTCCCTTAAGGCGCATGGAAATGGGCTGCGGTTGGCAAGGATAATTGGACCCCCTATAGCGCTTATCTCCTAAGCAATCTCAGAACTTCACCTCCCCTCAAAAGACGCCAACCGCCTCAGACCGACTTTTGTCGCTGTTAAGGGAAATTTTTTAGACCGCCCGAGACCGCCTCGCTCTGTGTGAGAGGGTTAATGTATGGTTTTTAAAGCTATTTTTTCACAGTCTGTACTGTCTATTATCCTAACTTCTTCTGCATTTCTTCTAAAGAACCATTAAAAAATCTTTACCAAATACCAACATGTGGCTAAGATTTTCCCATGAAATATATTGGTACTTAAAATGTTTACAAAATCGAATCACCACACTTCAGAAACTAAATACTATTACATACTGAACCCGGATTAAACGTCAAAACCGACAGGGACAATGGGATGAACCTAGTTACAAACTAGGAGTTTATAGTAGACTAAGTTTTGAAATTTCTATAACCTCCGAGTATTCCTTGAATTCTGGTTATTTTATAGCTGAGGATAAAATTAATCTTCATGTAAAAAATGTTGTAATTTGACTTGAGAAATGACTCCATGTTAGAGGCTATAAATTTCCATTTACTCATACACAAATGTGCCACTAAATCTTATTTACGACAGTTGAGCTAAAGCAATGATATCGCGAAACGAATTCGATTATTATAGATACTACCTAAATAAAAACGGTTTTATATTATATGTTAAGTACGTACTATTTAGACATGAAATTTTAGGGTTTTTAAAAATATTTTATTAGTTAGCTTAGTTACCGGATTATGTAACACGATATTTGCTTCATATATATGTACTTTATGAAAATGTTTTCCATTTTCTACATTCTCATAACGTGAAGGCTCTAGTCTAAAAGATAGGTCAATAAAGCCTGAAGTCTGAAATTTTTCTCTGCAACTAATTTATATGTCTACTAAAACTAAAAGACCATCACAAGCTTCCTTTTACTCATTTCTGTTGTATTTTCCAATTTAAAATTAGATTCAGAAGTATAAATTTAATGTATTAAATTAGTAAAAAAGAATTAAATTCAGAAGCCTTATGTGAAATCGATAGTTTATAACAATACTATCTAAAGTATAAAGCAATCTAAAGTCATATTTGCCTTGAAACGGGTTTAACTCTTTGAACCCGGCTAGAGTGAGAATTCAAGTGCCTCAAAAACTGGAGTAGCGCCGAAACTGCCTGTGTCGAATGAGGCGGTTTGAAGCGGATAGGGATCATAGGGTTAAACAATGAGGAACACTTCAAACTTTCTATTCGTGCCTGCTGTTAATTACCATTTCAAAGTAATGGGAAAATATATGTAGACGATAGGTACACTAAAAATATACATTGACAAATCTTGTTTCTTTTCAATCGAACTGTCTGTGAGGAAATGTCTTCGTTTTCTTTCGAAATGTCATCAATAGGGACACGGAACTGTTTTGATTTCCTCTATTTTCAACTCAAAGGAAGGTAATGTATGTTCCTCATTCAACTATCAATGATGCTGCAAATCTTTATATTCTCTTACTTACTCATAAATATAGTCATTACACATGTGTACAGTGTAAGTATAAAGCAGTATGTACAGTTGGGCATTGTAGTGAGGCTATCTATAATATGGTCTCGCCAGAGATTAGTTCTGTAACAGGAATGAAATTTTAAAATACTTTTGCAATAAGACATTTGAACCAATCAGAACGCAGCGAGATGCGCAATTATTTTATCATATCACTACAACGAACCAAGCCCACAATTCATAGTCCATTAGTGGAACAGTGCCCTATCCGGCAAACTCTCAAGACGAAATATAGATATTTTAATCACATTCCTAGCGACTAACGAAGACCTAATTAAAAGTCAAAATACAACACCTTCACATACTCCAGCCTAGAAATAGATACTTCCAAAGATTCACCTCCCGGAACCAAAAATTCGATGAATACCCAGTTGAGCAGCAAAGCACCCTAGCTTAAGAACAGCAGCCAGCCACCAGAAAATCTTCCGTAATTCATTCGAAAAATTCACCTTCACATCACTGCCAACCCTGGAGTAACAATTCCAGCGAACCCTAAGTATAAATAACAGAACAGAAAAAAAAAACAGTCCCACAATTTTTGGGATGGTTGCGACAATAATCATCCATATAACCGGTTGTAATACATTATCAATTCTTATTTATCGTCGCATCGAACAACACTAACAGCCCCGAATCCTGGAGTTGTAACTGTATGAAACAATGTGATTGAAAGAAACATTCTACCCTTTCACTGCACCCATATGATAACTCTTCTTGTATATACTTTATATTATACTCGGATTGTAACCCTCTATGTACTTTTCATTATATTCTTCTTTGTTTATGTATAATTATGTTCCTTTTATGTGTTTTTATATCTCATGGTGTATTTTTATTTGCTTTTGCTTTTCAATAAAGTTTCAAACATACTCATCCAAACGATAGGGAGCCGTTTAGGCTCCGAGTTCGGGTGTATGCTGTGGTGTTATGTACTCAAAAGAAAAGCATCTGAAACAGCCTGGATATGTTTGGGCCAATTTTGACATCCTCCCGCTGATCATACTGAGAACCAGGCAGATTGGAGGCACTCGCCTCAGGTGAAGCGCTATCTATGAACAGCAGAAAAGAAATAACACTCCTCTT
Source organism: Araneus ventricosus (assembly GCA_013235015.1). Taxonomy (NCBI): domain Eukaryota; kingdom Metazoa; phylum Arthropoda; class Arachnida; order Araneae; family Araneidae; genus Araneus; species Araneus ventricosus. The sequence continues at coordinate 85,634 of BGPR01003575.1, forward strand.
AGTAATCTTCCTTTGAACTGCTTGTTTTAAAGGTATACTGAGAACCAGGCAGAGTGGGGACACTCGCCTCAGGTGACGTGCTATCTATGAACAGCAAGTAACAGCAGAAAAGTAATATCACTCCTTTTAGAAATCTTCCTCTTAACTGCTTGTTTTAAAGGTACAACAAGAACCAGGCAGAGTGGAGACATCGCCTCAGGTGATGTGCTATCTATGAAGAGCAAGTAACAGCAGAAAAGTAATAACACTCCTATTAAAAATCTTCCTTTGAACTGCTTGTTTTAAAGGTATACTGAGAACCAGGCAGAGTGGGGACATCGCCACTGGTGATGTGCTATCTATGAGCAGCCAGTAACAGCAGAAAAGTAATAACACTCCTGTTAGAAATCTTCTTTTGAACTGATTGTTTTAAAGGTTTTTATACTGCCTTCATAAAGCAATAAAAGCTGATAAACAAAACTCATTGGACTTTTGACGGCTTTGGTAGAGATGTTTCCTTTCATGATTTCCGTCTATATAAAAGAAAATGCTATCAAGGCTGCCAAAATGTATAAATATGGAAGTTCTAATACAAGATATTCTCTGCACTATCAATCATCTTAAAGTTTCACGAATCGGTGACACCAACATCCTTGCCCTAAACTGGTCTGTATAATAAGTGTTTTTAATTATTTTATAGTTACGCATAATGATACCAATTTATGCTCACATGATATGCTTCAAGTGCATTGCTTAAGTTTAATTTTCAACCCTTTCTAAGGCCGTGGTAAGTATGCTTACCACCAAATTCATTAATTTTTAAATGTAATTTTTAAGGTTTGCATGAGTTCTCGCCAAATTTTTCGATGAAACAAAAACCTAGATATTCTAGTTTCTTATCTCAAACCTAAACGAAGTGTCTTGACTTGATAATATCAATCCCAAAGTTATTTTATTGTGCCACGACTAGAAAAAAAGGCCCTTTAAATGGTTAAAATCTCTTATTCACATCTTATATTAAGAAAAAATACATAATGCTTCAGCGTAAGATGACATGCAGGTAGATGTTAGTAACATACGCATTTGTCACATGATGTGACTTTATGCTAGTTGACTCTATTGCGTAGTTGAGACTCGGTTGAAATGCATCCGAGTCATCTATATCTTTCTTCAGAAAAGGTTAAGGGTGAAAAAAATGGCGTCTTTTGAAAACAACATGTTGTTCTAAATATTCGAACTAAGACTAGTAATAACCACAGAATTATGCATTGAACTTCAGTGATGAGTTCTGTGTTCTACTCTTACTTTAGACAAAAACCAAAACTACAGAAAGCAGATGATAAAGCATATATTCAGCAATATTTTGAGCGGAATCCTGCTTTAAAGTGAACCGAAACGTTCATTTATTATGCAGCAAAGAAAGCCATGGAGCCTCCTACGCATTCAACAGATCGATGAGGAGAGGTAGATATGAATGTCTCGCTGCATCTTCTCGGCAAGTAACTGAATTTGGAGCTCAGTAATTGCATTGAAAAGAGGAAACATTCTCGCTGAAAGCACAAGCTGGATAATGATTTTTGAGGATTATGTATTGGAAGTCTCGCTGTAATTACTGGTATGGCATTCGCTATAGTTAAAGATCTTTAAGAGGATTTTGAATCTCGGCAATAATTTGCCCACGCAAATTCTGTTTTTTCGTGTGTGTGTGAATCATGACATTATTTAAAGAAAAATCACGCTCCTTCTTTCCGAAATAATTTGTCTGGAGACAATTTTGAAAGCAAATGACTAGTCACTTTACTGTGAATGTACTTCCTAACTGCTTGTGATCTTATAAGTCCATAGTGAGATCTGTGAATGATTCTTTCACATTTACATACAAAGTTTACCTTAAGTTTAAAACAAAATATGTTATATATATATATAACACAGCTTCATGCCTCTTGATCTAGAATCATAATTATTTCTTTTGTAATCGGTTTAGGTAGACATGAAGTGGAAGCAAGCCGGATACAGTGCAGGACGAAAGTCAATTATTTTATGGAATTTAAAAGAAAAAAAAAACATTTTTTCCCTTTTTCTGCAAAATTTTACATTTCATTTTTTATATAAAATATAATTTTAAATGTTTGAAACTCACAAAAGTAGAACAAATTGAACTTGAAGAAAGAATTTCTATGTCAGAAAAAAGTTAAAGATGGCAGTTCAAACTTAATTAACAGACCTAAATGAAAACAAATTTTAAAATAAATTATAAAACTAAAATAAGAAAACTTAAATAATAATAAAAATAAAATAAATAATAAGAAGAAAAACTTAACTAATAAAAGAAGAGGAGCAAAAAGATAAAACACAAAGACTTTTCTAAATGTTTTATTTTTTAAAAAGTCCATTGTATCACCAGAAATTGAATTTATGAATACGTTTTTAGAGTCTATGGTTTTATCATGATCATGCTACTATGATCATATTAGCAAGGATCAATTATTCCATACTCAAGGAATATGGATCAATTATTCCATACTCAAGGAATATGGATCAATTATTCCATACTCAAGGAATATGGATCAATTATTCCATATTCAAACTTGTTGAATGTTAATTCTGATTACTAAACTTTGTATTTAAGAAGGAATGAAACAGGAGAGAGCAGTTGGCAGATCTGATTTTAAGGATCTGGACTGAAGAGAAATATATATATGGGTGACAATGGGCAAGAAACATAGAAGAAAGGGATAAACGGACAGGCAAATATGATCTGTCTGTTGTTATTGTATTACATAAAAATTCTCAAAATATTCGGGATGAATAAATCAATCCTGGAATTATAGTTTTTAATTATTGAAAAGTAACCCTTGCTGGCAATAGTCGTGGTAAATTTGATGTTTCGAACCGGCAAAAATGTTTCATAGACAAATGAATTTGTTAAAACAGTTCAGTACAAACTCAAAGTGGAAAAAATCCCATTTTAAAGTTACATCACTGGCGATTTAAATGCATCTGTTTCTGCTCAAACGCAACTACTATTACCAAAATTATTCATAAATGACCTAGCGTTTCCTTCAGGAAAGGAACATCGATTGACGATGTTGGTGATTAGAATTTTTGTCCGTCAATTGATGATGACGAAATGTCAAACTGTACCAAATAGATTTTTGAAAGCAGACATTGAACTATAGAATTAACAATATTACACTTTAGATTTCGGAAGAATGAAATCTTCAGAGTTCCTTTGAAGACGAGGATTTTAGCAGTGTCAGAGGAAATTGATTTTACCTCTAGAATATAAAATACTAGTTTATACACCCGGCGTTGCTCGAGATAAAAAATATTTTCAAGTATAAGTACTTATAATATTTTAAGCTTAATAAAACAGGTTTCCGCGGCAGCGTCTTTCGGTTTTCATTCGTCCACTCCAGTGTCATCTGACCCCCGCGGCCAGTAGTTCAACCCCTCTCTTTCTCTTGTCTCTGGTCTTTGAATCAACTGTCACGAATCTAAGAATCCCTGATACTACATTTTTTCTTTCTCGTCATTGCTACGGCGACAAGAGAAGCTACTACACATCCTGGGTTTTATTACCATTATCCGAAGTACCTTTCTCCTTTCCTTTTTGTGTCTGTGTGCCTAATCGGGGGAACGTCGTAGAGTGTTCCTTCTATTTCTCTTTAGGTTCTCTCCTTTCGGTAGTAACCGGACTTAATAATCTTGAATAAATTTACACGCTCATTAGGATCATTTAAAAATTTGCAAAAATTAAATAAAGCATCACATAGAGAGAGTGAATAACTAATCTCATTGGATTGGTGTGCAAACAAATTGAAAGACGTGCACGCTGCGAAATAAAAGTGGAAACAAAAATTCTGCCATTCTGTAAGCATTCAACGACAGCAATATTTTTATCATAACTTTAACAGACGCAAAAACATGACTGTGCAGACATGACATGTCGTGTGCAAATTTCATGTCGCTACCGTTCACCGTTTAGGAGGAGTTCTTGTGACCGACTGTCAGACCGATAGATACATGTATTTTCTGCTTTATATTATAGATGTGGACCGTTTTTTCGTCTCGGTGAGCAATGTTTGTGAGATACTTGTATTTTCTTCCTTCATTAGCAATCAACCTAGACAACATAATAGGGTTTTAAGGCGTGGGAGTAAATATACCTACACCGTGATTAGCACACATATTAGCGTCTGTACTGCCCATAAAGTAAAATTTAAGAATCCATTGTATTGTTGTAAAGTTTAGTTAAATCACTAAAAATATATTAAAATATTTTCTGTTGTTAAATTATATAAAGGAATGGAATTTAATTAAATTATGAAAAGCTTAATTGGAATATTTTTATTTATAAAATTCTAAAGACTGTTGGAATTCCAGAAGATAGTGTGTCTTAAATTAATTAACTACACAGCCGTGTATAATATGTTAAATTAATTAACTATTATTTATTTTTATTTTATTCTTCAAATCGATTATTGTATCCTTTAATTAATTACAAAAATGATAAAAAGTCTGATACACAGCCGTTATATTGTATAAATTAATTAATTATCATTCTTCTAAAATTTTTATTTTTCTTCAAATCGATTATTTTATTCTTTCATTATTCAAAAATAAATAAATAAAATTATTATTAAGGAAAATATTTAATTCTATTTAAGTGAAAGTTCAGTAAAGATAGGTTTCACGGCAGAGTACATTGAACCTTTCCAGGAAAAGAGACCTCCCATGTTTTCCCCGGTCTCCTTCTTGCGACAACCTTCTTGTAAACAGCAGAATAACTAAAGCCCGAGAAATATTCCTTTTCTCCTTTGAGACAAAATCCGCCGCTGAGAAAAAATTCAGTATTGGTATCCTTTCGGCAAAGTCCTGACAGAATTATAGTTTTCTGCCCGGATTCCAGAGTCTAGAAGGATAGGAATCCAGGCCCTTTGACCTCTTTATTATATCTTCGGTGAGAAATAAGGATTCAGTGTGGAAGATTGTTTATAATAACTCCCTCATGCATCCGAATGGGTGGCAGTTAAATCTCAGATGTTTTGAACAGTCAGGTCCTATGTCAGCACCGCGTGTCAAGCGAAAGGACATATATTGTCATCTTTCTGTCGGTATAGAGAGTTTTGCACATTTTGTGATGTCATCTGTTTATTCTAATTTGATTGGACGTGGGAGGTTAGATTATAGTAATATGGCAAATCTTTAACCAATGATAATTTAATAAGTTGGCGAATTTTGGCTTGATGCCTTCGCCAAGAGGCATTAAAAAACAGAGTTTGAGATTGTTTGGGGATAGATGTGAAAATTAAGACTAGGATGAGGATGATTTTTTTAAGAAAAGAAGAAGGAGGGCGTCTTCAGAACCCGATTAGAAATGTCCAGGTGAGCGAAGGACCTTGAATGCAGCGGTGCCAAACAGACTAACGGGGATTTCCCTGTATCAGCGCCGGTGTTTCGGTGCGAACTGATAGAAATAAATCCACTGCATGGGTCGATTAGTGACAACATCCCATCAATTCGCACAAATTTTAGAAGAAGGCTCTGTGTCTCTGCCAGCGTACAATTAAATGATAATAACCCCGTATATCCGCCAGCGACCATCATGATCAACTTTTCAGTGCCAACATCCCATCAATTCGCACAAATTCTCGTAGAAGGCTCTGTGTCTCAGCCAGCGTACAAATTAAATGATAATAGTTCCGTATGTCCGCCAGTGACTATCATGTTCAACTTTTGTGCTGAATGCTAGAATAATTCTAAATTCTTCATCACACGACTGTCTCCCCCAGTGTAATCATCATCATAATTTACCACCTGGGTATTTATTTATTAGTGCCTGAAAAGAAGATGCAACCTGCAATGAAATCAGCTAAAATTCAGTGAAGTGAAATATTCTTTTATTATTATGTCAATATCTAAAATTTGATTAACTATCCACCAGAGATTTGAACTCATCCATCTGCTAGGAAAATGAATGTCTTATCTAGAAATCATGTAGTATAATATTTTTTTACCAGGGATGTATAAATGTGTATAATTAATTGTGTTAATTAAAAAACGAAAGAAATTCCTATCACTGTTTGTTTGCAAGCATTAGAAATGAAATTAGTAATGAGTGTGAATAATAATAATAATAATAAAATAATGCTAGCCATGTAATTGGTTAAATTCGATTAGTAATGTAGTCCTATTTACCTTAAGGTCGAAACTTAAATATTCTTCTGATATTCCACTGTAATTATATGTATACATTTGTGAATACAAATGTGATTGAGAAAAATGTAAGTAGTTACTTTTTCATTAGATCCTTGCATGAGGACATACCATTTTTGCTATGAATGATAATTATGTAGTGTAGCATGAGTTGATATGAGAATTTGATTGTTGATTTGATGTTTTGGTATAATGATAATTAAACTTAATTACAATCTTAAGAGGTAGCTGACTGTAATCGTATGGCAGCTTAAGTTTGGTGTCCATTAATACTAATGTTTAAATTAGATGTTCTTTAATCGTTTGAGAGTGAACTAAGGCTAGGAATAATTGGTAGATTTAAAATTTATTGGGAAATATAATAAAATTTATGAGGTATTCAATTTTCCAGTGAAGGAGGGGTCGACCCGTATATTGATTGTGTGTTATAAAATGTTGATATTGATGACATAACATTTTAAAATTCCTTTTATTTTGTCAATGATTTTATATGTTGATGTGTGGTGCATTTGCTTAATAAATAGGTTTGTTTAGAAATTTGGCTTTGCTTCTCTTGTCAAATAATTAAGCATTAACAAAGATGTTAATTCTGGGTTATTACAGGTTAACCCGTATTTTACCATCGTCCTATATATAGGACAGCTCAGATTTGTCGAATTTTCATAGCCAATATCGCATTTTTAATTTATATTCCGCTTCTAAAGTATATTTTATGATTGATAAGTGCTATTTATTATCTTTTTAATTTCAATTTTGATCATTTAAAAAATTTTTTAAGAATTTTGAATTTGGCTAATTTTTGCTACTTTATTTGACAAGAATTATATTTTTCTTTTAAATAATTATGAGAAAAAAATACAATTTCTTTTTTCAAATTTATTCATGGCATGTCTTATATGTTATTTCGGAGTAAAATTTGGAAACAAAAAGCTATATTCAAACTGATTTTACAAAGGTTTTAGGTGCCGTCCTATATATAGGACGATAGTAAAATCACCTACTATGCAGACCCATACAAATGCGTTTGAAATTTCGGGAAAAAGGATTAGAATAACTATGTTTTACTTATTGCAAAACTCAAAAGCATCTAGTTTGCTTGGAACATGAACCTGTAGGTATGTCTTGAGTAATATATTTGTTCTGTTTCTTTGGTCGAGAGTTTTGGTCACGCGCTGACACTATCTTTTGTAGGGAAAAGAATACTTCTAGGTGTGATCTGATTTCACATCCGCTCCTTCCAGAACAGTATTGGAAATGAGACGGAGATTTTTAACTGAAAAAGCTTTTGAGTATTTAAGGCAATTGGCCGATGAATATGAGGATAGTGATTTTTAAATTATAATATCACCAAATGTTCCAGAAATTGTCACTGATGATTAAAAAGTTGATGATGCCTGCAGCAGCATTGAACATGGTCATGTTGCTTTTGACGAAAAGATTCAAGAAGAAGCAGATGGAACAATTGAAATTCTAAAGGAAAAAAGATGCTGCTGAATATGTTTCAACACCTACATGGACTAATTGTGCACCAAAATTTTCATCAGCTCCTAATTATTTTACGGATATGATTTCAGGAAAATCACCTTGAAACCTCTCGAGATGATGGCTGAAAATGTGATTGTCCAGCTATGGTAGATGGTAACAAGCATGCTTGACAGAAAAATATTCACGATTTTTGTCTAAAATTCGATGAACATTAATAAGTTTTGGGAATTATTTTTATAGCGGATATTGCATTTTACTGAGAGAAAAAATGTACTGGGAAAATGCTTCTGATACTGGAACAACGCTTGTTAGTCAAACAATGTCAAGAACGATACTTAGATATCAAGAGTTATTTATACTTCAATGACAATACTGCTATTGATTCAGATCGCTATTAGAAAGTACGTCCAAATTAGAAATTGTTGAATAAAGTTTTTTAACAGTTTGGTATGTTTTCTGAACATTTAAGTAATGATGAAAGAATAGTCCGCTATTTTGGAAGACATGGATGCAAACTGTGCATGAAAGGAAAACCCGTAAAATTTGGATACAATATAAGGATTCTCTCATCTTTCGATGTATATACTTCTCTTATTATACCATATCAGGCAGTAAAGCAATTATGAAAACAAATGTGGCCTGACTATGAAAAGAAAAAAAAGAAATCATTAGCCCAACCAGTCGTTGAAAATTGGCTGCCTTTTGTTGAAACTCCTGCAAACCACAAAATTTATAAGGATAACATTTTTACGTCGTGTGATCTTTTTGGTCTCTCAGAAGCAAGTGTTTCTTTGCTACGGGAACAGTTAAGGATAATAGAATGATAAAATGCCCTTTAATAAAATCGCAGCTGTTCGATGGATTGACAATAGAGCTGTCTCATTGATCACCAATTTTGACGACAAAAGAGGCTTTAAGAAAGTAGAAAGAAGAATAAAGGGAGGAAAGCAGAGTGTATTCATACCATTGTGTTGTTTCGTATAATTTGTACAAAAATGGTGCAGATTTGTTGGACAATCTCATGAAAACATATTTTTCATCCATGCAAGAAAAAGTTGTATTGACCATTATTAAAAAATGCATTTGAGACATCACTGGTTGCACTGGTTTAGAAACATTAAGAACGTTTCCTCCAGAACAAGTTGTAGAACTCCTCGAATTTCTTCGACATTTTACAATAGCTTACCTGGGATTATGTGTATCTCGCAATGTTGCAAGAATGAGTTTGGGCGTTCAAAAAAAATCCAGATTACTTCAAATTCCAAAGTGAACCCTTTCTAGTAAATAGAAAACAACGCCAATGACAGCTTGAAAACTGTGCATGAAAACCCTTAACTACTTGCCAAAAATGTAGTTTATGACTTTGCTTTGAATGTTTACTACCATTTCTTGTAAACCAAGATGCTTGACTGCAAAGCATATAGTAGTGGATTGTACCATCGTCCTATATATAGGACAGCTTGCAAAAAGACAACCGATAAAGTTTTCTTAAGTTTTTTAACTCTATACTTTTGCTTCATGTCTCATTAGTCTGTGATAGAATTTTTTTGAAAAATATAAATTTTTTCTTAATGTGGTAAAATATGGGTTAAAATACCTTAAACCTTAACACAACGCACAAACTAACCACTTTCGAAGTTTGTTTGAGTTTTGATTATGGATATTATTTTAAGGATATTTAGAACAGAAATTAAGTTGAGATTGCATCTCATATCTGTTGCTAAGAGATTTCATTAAGTGGAGATTTTAATTATTGGTTTATGAATTGTTTGATGATTAATTGAATTTAAAGATTTGAGATATTAGGATTGTTGATATATGTAGAGATTCATCTTGAAGTTAATTAGCAGTGAATTAGAATATCTCTTGAGCAACAGGTGTAGTGTCATTTCAAATATTTAAGTTTCTAAAAATATTTGAAAGTGTAAAATTTCCATTTTGAAATATTTAAATTATTAATCATCTAAAAGACGTGATTAGTAAAAGTTTTAAAGGTTCTTAAGACTATTCAAGGATTTCAAAAATCTTAATCTAAATAACCATATGCTGATAATTGTGGAATGTTAATTCATTAATGAAATTAATGTAAGGGAGCATTTGTTTACATGATTGGATTTAGAGAGCTAAATGTAGATAAACTGTTAGTAAATAATTTATTTCAAACATTCCATGGCAGTATAATCATATTATTATTACCAAAACATATTCTCGAATCTTAAAATGCGTTGTTTTCCTTGCGAATTCATAGGAAAGCTGTAAAGTTGCTAATTTAAAATAGTTTAGGAATATTTCAAGAGTAGAAAGGGTAAACATAAGAATTGGAAATTTGACAATTTTACAGGAATGCGAAAAAGAAGTTTCAGTATTCTCAGCACTTATGATACTGGCAGGACCTACCTATGTGTTTTTCCACTACTTAGAGTTTGTTGGACACATATAAGGTTTTCTGGGTTGGAAACCTTGGTACTTATTACGTATTTACGTACAAAAAAGGTATTGCGCTTTGATACTTATTGTGTTGTCAATTTTCAGTCTTCATTTTTCAAAAATTTCAGTTCTGATTTAATTATATCACTAGTTTAAAAGCTTGCAATTCCTTTTTCTGCGTTTACTTGCTATAAGTGGTACAAAAATCACTAATTTTAGATCGTTACAGCATAAAACTTAGTATAACACTAATTATTTGTTTCCATGCGAATACACGGTAATACATCATCCTCAACTTGTCCGCCGTTTTGAGCGATTAACTCAGTTCTTACATCTAGTCGGTGACCTGTTTATCCCAAACCTTGCAATGTCCTCGATTCTCAAACAACAAATATTTCTTTTGTTGGATTCACTTGATCCATTTTGAAATCATTATCCCTTCTAAAAGAGTTTTCATTTCTGTTGAGGATTTTTTTTAATTAAAAAACACGCATGTACAAAAGGAAACCTCGTTATGAAATCTACGTGCAAAATAAAATCCTATGTTAGAAATGGAACATTATATTCCCGAGATTCCTTTTATCGGAAGATATCAGTGAAAGAAAATTTCCACCTCTAATTTCAAAAGGTTTGGATGAAAAGGCCAAGATGAAAAGTTTTCATCGATGACAGCATTTCAACTAAATGTTGTATGCCAAGGCTAAAAATGCAGTCTAATTTAGGATTTAAAAATCACTTTTCAATTACTAACTTCTAAGTGTTAGCTATAATTTGGCGATAATTGATCTAATTTCAATTGTCCTTCTATCTTTAACAGTAAAGGAATTATGCGAAAATGAATATTTTAACCACCCACCATTTCCAACCCTTTTAATCTGAACGGCTCATTGACGAACTCGATTGAGGCTTTCGCCGTTCCTATATTGTTTCCCTATCCAATTCAAATCCAAGCAAAATTATTCTAGTTATCGTGTTTACAGAGGCAAAGTCATAATTAAAACACTAGGTCATTTGGATTTCTAGGAAGTATGGTGAATACGAAAACTGTACAAAAATGTTTCCGAAGACATTCTACGAGAGCCATTGCTATAAGTAGTATAATTTCTATAAGAAATCTACCTAATTAACTAATCTAAGGAATCTACTAATTTATAAATCATAAGGTTTTCCTTTTGTTTTCAATGATGAATAAATTGATCTGCTATAATTTCGAAGTTATTGTTTAGCAACGGATTCGGAAATCCTCCGCGCTTTTGCGCATGCGCCGGGCGGAGTTAGTCTCACAAAATAGAGGGAAAGTGAAGAATGGAAGAGAGGTGTTTACATTTTACTGAGCGTGATCTAACAAAGAGCTCCGGAAATGCGCTCATATGACTCATTGCCTGACACCCCTTTCAGGTGTAAAATCGTCCAAAAGTGCTAGTCTCGGAATGCGTTGCTGAGCAGTATACAGCTAACTGTACTCTTTATTTTTATCAGTGGCGAATCCAGGATTTTGGTCGGGGGGGACGCTGAGGTATACAAATTTTGCATCGGCGTGACCTCATGCCTTATGTAAGTCAAAACACTTTAACTTTACTCACCTGACAGTAAAAATGGCCAAAGACACAACATTGCTTTCGATGATTTAATAAAAACACAATTTATCTATTTATTTACAAACCGCTCTGGCCCAGCCTACCCAGGAGGGTGTAAGGCCTTCCACAGGAATAAAAACACAATGGAATAACTAGCCAAAAAATGTTTTCGACCGCGTTAACGCTTCAAGTACAAGTGGGAATGACTACAAAAGCGTGAAACATTTCGAGCCTGTCAAGTCAGAAAGCAATATTGCCACGTTTTATTTTTTAAAAAATAAGATTGAGAATAAACAGGTGTAGTGATTTGACAAAAAATCAAGGATTTTGTTTGGATCTGGGGGGGGGGTTGCAGCCCCATAACATCCCTGGATTCACCACTGATTATTATCGTTTTTCATTGTCACCCTTGCAAATATATGGTATTTTGGTAGCGTTATAACAATTAACAAGAATAAGAATATTTATATTAGTAGAGAACGAAGCTAAAATGCGCGGTGCTAACGAAAGTAAGGCTCAGGTGAAAAGTAAAAAGGTCGTCTGGATCGATATATGGAAGATGTGACATTTCTTTCCGCAAAATCTTTATAACTGCATTGAAAGAAAGGCACAACACTGAAAAAGATCATTGACCAAGTAAAGAGAGGTCTCTATTTCAACTCGACTTTTCAGCATTTCTTCTGTCTAAGTTTTTTTGTTAAGCAGTCACGACCAAACGCGTTGTTCCATTTTCTTCGAATTTGGCTTGAAGGTTCCCTGAGGTCATAGAAAACGATGTAAGATTTTTTTATTGTTTCCGTTTCAAGATGGTGGAAGTTTTAATAGTTTTTCAATGTTATGGCGAACTTGACGACATTAAAACATTTGAGTCACTTTAGTAAAGGCTGGAGCAGACATTTAATTGCAATTTTTAATGCTGATAAATGCAGACATTTAACTGTAATTTTTTTAATGTTGATAAAAACAGACATTTAACTGTATTTTTTTCATTACTGATCAAAGCAAAGTTTTGTTTAAGTAAATTACAAAAAAGAAAGAGATATAAGATCGTAGTTCCATGTTGTGAGACGTTTTTTTACTGTATGGTTTCTTATAATCTCGTTTCTCTCTTTTCTTGAAAGTATGTTTTCGACGATTTTAGCCAAATGGTTCATGTTATAAGTATTTGAAGGCTACCTCCACTCTCGAATGTAAAATTTTCTACAACATTGTTCCAGTACATTTTTGATGTAAATTAATTAATAAGTTCATGTATTTGCTTCGTAAAATTTCTGCATTATAGGTGTTCAATTTTGTACATTGATTGATTTAAGATTTCAAATATAGCTTTGTAAAATAGTGTATATACGGTGGCAAAGAAGGTATCACCTCGAAAGACAATTTATGATTTCTGAATTGACACAGAAAATAGGTTAACCTGGAGTTTTGCGTGCGTACTCACTTCGTTTCCCTTAAGCTCGCCAATTGTTTGTCGCCAAGAGAGAGTGCCAAAACATTTGTTTTGGATGCGAGTTGAAAATTTTTTCGGCGTCATTTGCCGACAGTGATTTCTTTACCGGTCTGCGGCGCATGCTCTTAATTTCGCCTCATTTCCATTAGTCCACTGTCTGCTCTCTTCGATTTGATTGGTCGGCGTACGAATTTGAATAATACTCCGTTTGGATTTTTTGTTCATTTACCAAACGATTTTTTTTTCAATAACCGTTCGCTTCTCTTCTAAATAGTTTTGTTCATCGAGTTTGCTGATTCTCTTTCTTTGTGTTGCTCATTATGGCTTCCAAATATCAAACAAGGGATGTTTTATCTGGAAACAAAGGTTTCCTTGCCATTTTTTATATTCTTCCGACTTCGTGTTTATCCTGTATTCGTGCTTTTCCTGTGGGTTTCATTTCTCAATGAAAAAGCGAAGCTACGATGGGCCCGCTTATCTGAAAGCGAAGGCGCTGATGTTTTTTTAAGTTAAAAAAATTTGCCCGGTACACACTTGCAATGCCGAAGGCATTGCGTACTCAATCTCCCGTTCTGAGATGCCGTAGGCATCGAATGCGCAGGAGACCTATAAAAAACTCACTGCGCATCCTAAACAGTGTTTGGCATCGGCAAATAAAATTGCGCCAATGAAAGTTGGCTAGAAAATAGTACGCACCCGAAACTCCAGGTTTACGAAAAATATTGTCCACAAAATGAATGACAGCACTGGTTAAACCTTTAAAGACCACGATGAAGAACCGGGCTGATACGCTGTCTACTGCTCTCCGAATTACTAGTAATAATATAATCTAAAACTCTTTTAATCTCTATGCGAACGATTTTATGCCCTTTCAAATAGACTTCAGAGCAAAGAATAATCTACATCCACCTTTTTTACCTCACAGAAGTAAAGTGATATAATCAGAAATAAAGTGATATATAACAGAGATAAGTGATATAAAGTGATACGCCACATAGTTGCATGTTAATCTAAAACTTAAAATCACGCAATATCTTCCTGATGGAAAAAAAAGTTCGTATCCATTATGTAATATGTATATTGAAACATTTAACACTCCAAAGTAAAATTTTCACTGAAATTAAATTCTATAATCTAACTTGGATGTTCCTCGGATCTTTTCAGGAAGATTTTCCACAAACATTTTCAACACCATCCAAAGAAAAAAGAAGCAAAATTCAAAACGATTTTTCCACTCCTCTTTTTCCATTCCGTCTTGTCTCAACAGGATTTCGAACCACTTCCTTCTGAAGCCCTTTTTTCCCTCTTTGAGAAATAACTTTTGTATTCTTTCGTGTTCTCCCGTATACTTTACTTCTTTTTCTGCAAAAGAAAAAAATAAAGGCAAAAAAGCCTTTTTTATCATGCCTAGAAATTTCTATATAAAAGACAAAGATTCCGAAAACAAAACAAAAAAAAAATCGAAATATAGTAGAAGACTCGTCACATTTCAGCTCGGGAAAGGAAACTTTATCATTTCTAAAATAACAATGAAACGAATTCAAAGGAATGTATATCGCCTGCATACAGATGGATTAAATTACAAAATCCATAACAAATTACATCTCACATAAGTTAAATGAATCACAAATCTTGCTTTGATAGAATGTTAAAACTTCCAGTTTAGAATGTGCGAAGACCTTCCAGAACACGAAGGAAAAAAAGTTTCTTGTTTCTAAAGGAATAACAAACGTTTCTATGTATGTACGTGTATGTGTGTGTGGGGGGGGGGTCGGTTAGGGTCCAGTAAACAGTCCAATTAGGGCAAAAGTTATTTATATTTACGTTACATACGGACGAGTCTGCATATATAACTTCAAAAGTTCATTAGCAAACCGTCTCGGTCGCTTGCTTGGCCTGTACTGGCTATTCACGGCTCCAGAGGGCGCTGCTTCTCCTGCTAAACAGATTCAATTACAGTTAATAGCGCAAGAACGACTACACGTTTATAATTCATTTGAATACAGAGAAGAAATAATGTATACAAGTTGATGCCCAAAATACCCATTTTTGAATTGAATTTTAAATTTCGAACAAATAGACTTCTCGTTTTTTCAAATATTCGCTATTTTTATTTTGTTGAGGAGAGAGCTCATAAATTGTTTTCTCCCTGAAAATCTACAAAATATTTGTTTTTTTTTAAATACTGCAGTCATTTTATTTTATTGATTTCAGATACCTGATGATTAGTTTTCATTTTATTGTATTGATTTCAAATGCCTGATGATTAGTCTTCATTTTATTGTATTGAGTTCAGATACCCAGATACCTGATGATTAGTCTTCAACTCATGTAAAATGCAACTAAAGAAAGAGTCGAATTGTCCATTGCTAAAAGTAGTGGGCAATATTGCATTGTATTTCTTCTGAAATAATATAAATTGAAACCTCTCTAAGCGGTCACCCCTGCTTAGCACTCACCCCTCCACACGGCCACTTTTGCTTGGCACGGAATGTTCGGTCCATAGACATAATGTTAAAATAACCCTACAGGATAATCACTGAAACCCCTCTGAGCGGCCGGGTTGGTCGCCCGTTCAACTTCAATGAAGTACATTCCTTTCGTCACTCCTTTACCTCTGGTTACTTTTGTTAACAGAAAAGGTAGGAAAGAAAGAACAAAAAATTCATGCACTCGAAGACAACCCCGAGAATCAGATCGAAATGAATCATTCCTTTCCTAATCTGAAGAAAAGAGTGAATTTCGGTTTCTGCCTAGATAAGGCATTAAGAGTTCATGCCGCACCTTCCAGGCGTGGATTCGGACACAGGAGTGAAACTTTCAACTCAAAAACTTTAGAAAAAATATAAGAAACTATTGACAATTCCTTAATATTCAGAATTTAGCGATTTATTTCCAAATAATAATAATAAAAAAATGAAAAAGTTACCTCCGTAAAAGATGAAAGATCCAATCAAACACAAATTGTATGTTTCTCAAAGAAAAAATTAGATATTTTGAATAAAATATTTATTTCTTTAGATGATTCTTAAAATTCGTTTTCTCAGATTTAAATAATTAGGATTTGTTTAAATATGTATTCTGTGCTTCCGAACAGGAAACCCCCTCAGAGCGACCAATCTTCCTGGGAATGGAGGGTGGCCGATCTAGAGAGGTTTCACTGTTTTTAAATTTCCAGACAAAATATAATAATTATTTTCTTTACTTTTAAATAAGAATTTTATTTTCAATCGTATCTATGTATCTTACTTCCATAAAAATACTGCTATAAAAATCGTCTGGTGGGTGTACTTGAATGCAATCCAACACGCAGGATTATGGAGAACAATGATATTCTCGAATATTCCGGAAACACGAAGCACAGGTAGCAGGAAAAACACAGCACTTGCACAGATTAGCAAGTCAAGCAGGCAGCAAATATCAATAACAGTAATAGCAGGAACAATAGCACCCAGCCTATAACAGCCGACCAACTTGCGATGCGAACAAGACTCTAAAGAGATTGCAAAAGCGCACGCACTCCAAAGACATTCCGACTAGTTCAATGCGTTCCCAAACGTTCGGCAACTAAAGGTATTTATAGTTTTCCCGACAGGGCGCGACTTCACATAGAATCATATAGCACATTCTGTATATCTCCGCTCCTAATAGAGATATCGAGAAAATTCTAGTATTTTTGAGGACCTTCATTTTGTCACCAAAATGGTCGCTAAGGTTGAGGCCAAGGTCGGAGATCGATGGCTTCTATTCCCACTATAGAATATACCTCTGTAAAAGTATCTTTCCAACCACAAGACTAACATTGTGGGAAGGCGACGTTACATGTTTATAACAGTACATTTTTGTTTTGTAATATGTATACCAAAAAATATTTAGCAAGCAATAGCATTTGTTTTATGATTATTCAAGGAATATTTTGTAGGAAAATATTAGTAGATATTTTTTAAGAACAAAAATTTTATTAATTTAATTAAAATGCTTTTTCAGGTGGTTTCTGCAAAAGTTTCACAATCGTCGTCAACATTTTCATAAGAATAAAAAAACTAAGAAGAAAGGATTTTTTTTCCTTCAAAGTACCGTCTCAACAGCATTTTAAAGCATTTCAATCTGAAGACCTTTTTGCGTCTCTTAAAAATAACTTTTTTATTCCATCGTGATCTTTTGTATACTTTATTCTTCTTCTCACAAAAGAAAGGATCATTGCGGAAACTATTCTTCTTTTTCATCCAGTTCTCTATAAAAGACGGAAAATTCCCTGAGATTAAAAATTGAAATACAGTGTAAAACACATAATGACGCTTCTTAAAGAAGCATTTTAATATATTGTTACAAAAATCGCTCTGTGGGTGTATGGTGTGACATGTCCAACACGCAGGATAATGGAGAATGAAGGTTTATCCACAACTATGCAGGAAAACGCGTAGCACAGGTAACAGGAAACAATAGATCTTGCACAGATTAGCGACGTGAACAGACAACAATTCACAGGTAATAACAGTTCAGCACTGATATTTAGCAACACAAACAGTCAGCAAATCACTAATAACACTTTCAATAGCGCTCAGCTCACCAGCTTCCTAGCTCGCACTGCAGACGGAAATCTAAAGTCGTTCCAGTGGATCAACACTCTCAATACCGCTCGGCGTCTAACAGCTTACTAGCTCTCGCAGCGGATAGAACTGCAAAGACGTTCGAGCTCCAAGGCGATCCCAGTCGATCAACATTCACCCCGTCATACAAGCGCTCTCCTTATATAGTCTCCTTCCGGTAGGCTGTGACGTCACATGGAATCATCTAATACAATCAAGCGTATCTCCTCTCCTAATAGAGATATCGAGAAGATTCCAGCACCTTTGAGATGCCATATTTCGTCGCCAAATTTGTCACCGAGGTCAGACGTGGCTGCTGCCCGTCATCCTATACTTACCCCTGTAAAACTCTCTTCCCAAACATAAGACTCACATTGCTGGGAAGCGACTTTCCATGTTTGTAACAATATCTATAGGCAATAATAAATATTCAACTAAAATGTTTGTCGTCGTTTATAGAGATTCATTAAAAGTAGAAAATCTATAATACATTATATATCATGTCATATAAATGTATTATCAATCTTAATCTGATTTCAGGTAGGGAAGAGTCGTCGAATTCGGACCACCTGGACATTTTGTATAGCACAGTGATGGAGAAAGGAATTTTACCATAAAGCAAGTAGTAGAATTTTTTATAACTTATTTATTTTGAGAAATGTGCACTCAACTTTTTATGAAATACACTTTAAATGAGGAAAAAAGCAGCTTAAAATCTATGAACTGTCCAATCAAGGAAATCGGTTCCTAGTTTCGACCACTGGTTCTCCAGATTGGACTATCAATTTCGTTGAAAGTAAGTAAAGCATAAATATTTTTTTTTAATTATATTCCCGGCGACCAGCTTGTTCGCCGGGAATATAATTTCAATTGAATCTCCTATGCATAATTTGATATTCATGGTTCCCTTAACAATTACAAATTGTGATATACATTGTAGTGATGTTCTTTCAAGAGCTTTGCACCTGTTCTTTTCGTTGTCTGCGTGAACGTTCCTAATAGAGTCTTGTGACTTGAACGTTCCTTGGCTGTGTCACGCAACATAAAATTGCACATTGTCGGCATCAACTTCACTCTTATTCCTCTTGCAAAACATGCATTTGATTTTAACTTTAAAATGGCGCGGCACATTTTACTTCCAGGCTGGGTGATGAAATATGTTAATTAAATCATAGCATTAAACATTAAGATAGTACCTTAAATTCCAAAAATGATAAAGAAACACGCAAATAAATGTTTATTTAAACAATGAAAACGGTTTTAATTGCTTTGCAACAATTATTCAAAAAAAAGGCACCGAGGTGCACATTCCCACCTTCCAAAGTATGTTTGTGCCAAATTTCGTGGCTTTAAGTCCAGTGGTCTGCCCTGTAGAACGCCAAAACACACAGGCATTCTCCTTTAATATTAGTAGAGATTCTCAAAATCTCACCAGCCAGCACACAATGCAAGAACAAAAATATTATATTTTATACATTGTATATCACTCCTGCTTTATTCCCTCACAATTGATATGTATCCTAAGTTTTTACCCTTTTTCATCCAACTTTTGATGACTTTTGTGTCTTTGTTGTTTCTTTCCCTCCCCCTCTCTCTCTCTTTTGCTTTGCCTTGTTCCAGTTTTATAATTTATGAGGTCCACTACTGATGATAAACCGCTTTCTGGACTATTCCTGTTGTTTAAGATAATAATCAGATTGATTTAAATAGTCTAATTTAGGGAACTGTTTGTTGTCCAATCTAGGCAACCTTTGGACAACAACAACAAAAAATTCCTCTAACCTTATATTTAAACTATTTTAATAAAATGATAGGCTAAGAAATGTCCTATCTGAGAATATAATAACAAATTTTCCGACTGTAATTGGATTTTTTGTGGCGCGTATTTTCAAATAAAATAAATTAAAATATTTTGTTAATGAGTAATCAGGAAACAATAATGTTGGAAACAATAAGGAAACATCTACGATATTAAATTAAGTAATGATGTTCACTTAAGCAAATGGAGAAAAGGCATAAGCTGGCTATCTCGCATAACTTACATGTAAAATTGATCTCAACCTCAAGTTCACACCAAAAATACCTATTTAAAAAATTCGTATCTATTACAAAGTTAAGTAGTAAATTGAAAATATTTCCAGTTGCAAAGTGAAAATTTTATAAAAAAATTAAATTTATTAATTTAATTTAGTTATATTTGAGCTCGCTTCAAGAATACTCTTTCCACTAATACTCCCGACTCGCTTTTGCCAATACTGAAATAAATATCAAAACAATTTTTTTCGCATCCCGTTTCCGTTTTGCCCTGTCTGAATAGGATTTCCAAATAATTCTTCTGCATATTTTTTCTCTTCTCTAAAAAAAACAGCTTTCGTATTCTTTCGCATGCTTTCCTTTCTGCAAAATAAAAGATCAGGATAGGAACTATATTCTTTTTCATCCTATATAGAAATTTCCGTGTCGAACAAAAAAATCCATAACGGGAAAAAATCGAAACATAGTGCAAATGCACGTCACGTTTCTGCTGAGGAAAGAACATTTTAACGTCACTGGAAACGATGAAACAAGTTCAAACAAGATGTACGGTGCCGTGCAAAAAGATGGAGTAACTGTGGAAAAATCCATAAATATAATAAATGATAGATGAATTCATCTTATACAAAAATATGCAGTCTCGAATATGTGAAATGTTTACTAATATCACCGAAGACAAAAAAATTCAACATAGAAGTTAACCATTTTAACAGATATGATTTTAATAGGATTTCTGAATATTTTCTTGAAGTTATTCATGATTTAAAACTAAGACGGCAGAAAGAAAACTTGTATATGTTAAAATTTCAAACAATTGCAGCTTAAGGGCTTAATGATATTTTTCAGAACAAAATGATTAATCCAAATAACTGCATCGCATCAAAACTATTTGATACTCAAAGCAATAAAAAAAGAGGATGTTTAGAAACGGAGAAAACAAAACAACTTTTTAAAACTGTCTGGAAACGATGAAACAAATTCAAACAAGATGTATGGTGCCGTGCAAAAAGATGGAGTAACTGTGGAAAAATCCATAAGATATAGTAAATGGATCACAAAATATTATTTTGATCGTATGCAAAAATATGCAGTCTTGAATGTGTGAAATCTTTACTAATATCACAGAAGATAAAAAAATATTCAACACAGAGTTTAACCTTTTTATCAGACATGATTTTAATAGGATTTCTGTATATTTTCTTGATGTTATTCATGATTTAAAACTAAGATTGAAGTATAAAAACTTGTAAATGTTAAAATTGCAAGCAATTACACCTTATGGTCTAAAAGATATTTTCAAAACAAAATGATTAATCCAAATAACAACATCGCATCAGAACTATTTAATACTCAAAGCAATAGAAAAAGAGGGTGTTTAGGAATCGGAAAAAATAAAAAGATATTTTTCAACCTGTCTGGAAATTTCTCTATAAAGCAAGGAAATTTCCATAAGGTGAAAAACTCGAAACGACATGCAACGCACGTCACGTTTCTGCATTTTTGTGTCTCTAAAAGCAATGAAACAAGCTCAAACAAGATATGTGTTGCCGTGTAAACAGATCGAGTAACAGTTGAAAAATCCATAATATATTACATTTAACATAAAATAAATATATCGCAAATATTATTTTGATCTTACGTGAAAATATGAAAGCTCGATTGTGTGAAATCCTTTCAAAACACAAAAGATAATCTGTTTTTGAATATAATTTATAAAAGAATAACGAAATATTTACATTTTGCTTCACTGTTGAGAACCTAAAATATGTGCCAGCTTTATCTCCAAAATATGCCAATTGGAAATTTAATTAAAAATATTGGACAAATAATTATCCGCTCTATTCCCTGGCGCTTACATTTTTCACCTATCCCATTGTTTCAATGTTTGTTGCATTAGAGGTTCGTTCTCTTTTTCTTAAAAAATCAATAGAAATGTGAATTGTTTTTTTAAACATTGAGATGTAATACACTGGGCTATATTAGGGCGTTCACTAATTAGATTTAACGCATAGAAAAATGCAGCTAAAGCATCCATAAAATGGACATGGTTAAAATTTAAACGTAGTTGCACATTAATGAAACATAGATTCACATTAATTAAATATAATTACACATTAATGAAACATAGTTGTATATAAATCAAAACAAAATTGCATACTGATAAAAACAAAACTATTCAGTAATAAAGACATAATTCAAATTTATATAACTATTATTTTTAATTTTCAAACAAATATAATGTAATTCATTTCCAGGTTTAGAAATATTTAATATTTGTTTCACAGAAATAACCATCCACAGAGCTTTTAATTTTCACTTTTTTAAAAACATTGTTTTACCCTCTCAACCAAAAATTAACTTATATCAATAAAAAAAAATCATATTTGATGCCTAAAGTGGTGGTCAAAGAAAATGCACTACATATATTTTTGTACAAATAAGGCATTTTAAATTCAAATTGGTACAATACTACCGACGAAAAAAGGTTTTAATTGGTTTGCAATAAAAACATATGACTGTATCATCGTTCTTGCTATTGTATCAGCCCTTGTGGAGAATGTACGACAAATTTAGAGTGATGCGTTTCCCTGATAAATTCGTTTTCCTGAGATCCTAATCTTGGCGACAAACTTGGCGATAAATTTGGCGACCTTGGCGACCATTTTGGCGACTTGGCGACAAAGTTGGCGACTTTGGTGACAAGTGGAATTTTCTAGAAGGACCTCGAACTTTCAACATATTTCTACTGGTTTCATGAACTTTCTAGAGATTATGTCACTTCCTACGTAATGAAGTCACTTCCTGTTGAAAAGTATAAAAGGCAAGCTCTCAAGCCAAGAAGAGTCAGTTGGATCTTGATCTACAAGCAAGCTGGTGAGCTAATAGGAAACCTTTGAGCGCTGTGTTGAGATTTAATGGTAATCTCTATTGTGAATTTTCACTAGTGGTGTTTTAATACTTGTGTTTAATATTTGCTTATAATACCTGTAAAATAACGAGTTTTATTTTTGTAATCCTGCTTATTGGACTGCATTCACGTACACCCACAAGACGCTTTTGACACAATATTTTCTTAAAAATTTTGTAGAATTATTTGTGTACATTTTTAAAGGAATAAATTTCTTTAACTTAATTCTTTCTGAGTTCGTTTCTGCAAGAAACTCTAAGACCTTTGCCAATGCATTCCTAAAAATAAAAAGTGAAAGGTCACACGATTTTTTTTTCTAATCTGTTATTTCTCAACAGGATTTCAAAGCCTTTCCTCCTGAAGACCGTTTTCCGTATTTTAAAAATAACTTTTTCGTGCTTTACGGTGCACTTTATTCTTCTTTCTGTAAAAGAAAAGATCAAGGCGGAAACTGTCTCCTTTTTCATCCAACTTCGCATCTTCACAATAAAGGAAGAAACATTCTCTGAAGTAAAAAATATCGAAATATAGTGCAATTCCCGACACGTTTCTGCCGAAAAGAAAATAATTTTTTTATGTCTAGAAACAATGAAACAAAATCAAACAAGATGTATGTAGAAATAATGAAACGAGGGAAAATCCGTGACAGAGTGTATATGCCACATGCTATAAATGGGTCACAATTCTTAATTCGATATTATTTTAAAACATGTATCTTATAATACTTGAAAACTCTTCAAGATACAAAGGATAATCTGCATGTAACTAAAGTTTCTATAAAGAAACATTTTATATGACTGTAGAAAATTAGGTTTGTACGCAAGATTAGCGCTGATACATGTCATTTGGAAATTTCGTTTAAAATTTCAAACTAATAAATAGTACTTCTTGTTGTTTCAGGTTTTTATTAGTTTCAGTTCTGTTTTCGTTTTAAAAACAAACTAACTGCAACTACTGAACTATGTTTTTAACTATTCAAAACTCAAAAAATTAATAGTTTTTCACTATTTTTTTCTTTAAACAATTAAATGCGTGATTTTTTGAAATACTGAAGTCTATATTAGATTGAATTAAGTCATTAATTAATTGGATTTAAAGTAGTGAATAATGCAGCTAAAGATAAAGACAATTGAACATTACTGAAAATACCTTACTTTTATTACTTTTTTCTATATGAAATATTTTTTTTAATTTTCAAGGAAATGGAAATTAGTTCTTTGTCGATCTTAAAAATACTAAACATTTAAATGTTTAGATCATATTATTTTAAATGTTAATGATAACATTTTTTTTTACCTTCATTACATAAAAATACTTGTAATGAAATAAATGAATATTTCATGATTTCTAACAAAATATATTGTAGGAAACAAGAAATAATAAATAATAGCTAGTAAACAACATTGAAGAATTAAAATTATGGTAACTTAATTTATTTGTTCTTTAGATCATTTTTGCAAGAATCTACACCTCTACCAACGCATTTTTTATAAAAATTATAGAAGCATATATCCAAACGATTTTTTTTCTATCCCGTTCTATCAGAATAGCATTTTCTTCCAAGAACCTTTTTCCGTCTTATAAAGATAACTTTTATATTCTTTCACACTCTTGGGTATATTTTATTCTTCTTCTATAAAAGGAAATATCACGACGGAAACTATCTTCTTCTTCATCCACTCTTGAAATTTCTTTATAAAAGAAAGAAAATTCCTTGAGGTAAAAGATCGAAATAAAGTGCAATACACGTCACGTATATACCGACAAAAGAAGCATTAAAATATCTCAAAAGACAATGAAACATATTCAAACAAAATGTATGTTGACGTGTATAGAGATGGAGTAACAGTAGAAAATATATAATAGATTATATCTCAAGTAAGATAAATGGGTAAAAACTCTTGTTCTGGTCTCATGTAGAAATCATGAAATGCGTGAAAAACATTTTATTCCATGAAATAAAATCTGTTCTTAAACTATATTTGTAAAATAAATAATGGAAATGTTTCATTTGATTATAAAAATGTGTATGAAATAGAATATAGCACGCTAATGTTCCTTGAATATCGATATGTTACCGCTAAACCTCGAAAGCCGTTAATGTGCACATTATCTAGCTAATCTGCAGATTAACTTATTTGTTCCGTTAACGTGCGGAATCAAAAGTTTTCCGCATTTTACCTAGTTAATCTGCACATTAACGGCTTCCGTATCGTTAAAGTTCAAAAGTTTGTTTCTCTTATTTCCTTCCCCTACAACTTCCCCCTCTCCCTCCACTTCTAGTTTGGTTTCGTCTGTTTCTGTCATTTCCTTAATTATAATAATATTTTAAACCCTTTGATTGTTTCTATTATAGTTTTTTAATTGATTGATGATTGATTCTACCAACTAATTTGTTGATTGTTTGATTGTATTAACTTGATTCCTTAGATATCGAAAAATAAATAAATAAAATTATGATAATTTCCTTAATTGTAATAATATTTTAAACCCTTTGATTCTTTATATTGTAGTTTTTTGATTGATTGATGATTGATTCTATCAACTAATTTGTAGATTGTTTGATTGTATTAGCTTGATTCTTTAGATATCGAAAAATAAATATATGTTAATTTAAGCGTACAGAAACGTTGCTGTTGTTCCAGCAAAGATATTTTCACTTTAACGAGTGCCTAGTAGGTAATGTGCAGATTATCTGGGCAATTTACAGATTACCTAGGTAATTTGAGAAATGAAACAATTTTCGGCACTTTAACGGATCACCCTAGTTAATCTGCAGATTAGGTAGGTAATGTGCACATTAACTGATTTCTGCACTTTAGCGGTAACAGATAGACTATCGATAATATCGACGCCAAATATATAGTATCACGTTTTCGCAACTTTCGACTAAAACAATCGATAGCATCGACTTTCTCAAAATTACCGACAGTATCGATAGTTTTCTCTCAGGAAATACTATCGATTGGCGCATTTTCAGTCGATAGTATTGTCTGAGAGAAAACTATCAATACTATCGCCGGGGAGAAAACTATCGATAGTTTCAGTCGATAGTTGGGAAAACTATCGACTGTACTATCGATAGCCGAACTGTCGATGTTTAAGGAACACTAGCACACAGAAGTTTATTATCAAAATGTGCAGCTGGAAATTTAGCTGGAATTTAAAAGCGAAATGAAATCGTTTTCTGAATTTTAATTGGTTGAGATTTGATTAGTTTGTTTTTAGAAGTATTTTTGACTTGATTTGTTTTTTTAAAAAATCGACAAAAATAAGAAAATACATGAAAAGCAGCACCGTATATTATATATGTTAAAAAGATAAAGTTAGTTTGAATCTAAAATATACGTATATAATGTTATATTTTGTTGAATATAATCAATATACTTTATTGTATCCGTCTTCATATAGTCGGTGAGAGGATTTTCATATAAATTAAAAATGCATATTATGCATTAGATATTCTTATACGAAATAAATAAATAAATTACTTTTTAAACTTCATATTTCTGAAATTCTTTGTAAACTGGGAAACTAATGGAATTTCATTGCATTTTTTTATTTAACTCAAATTTTAAAGCACTTAACATTAAAGATGGCATTTTAAATTGTTCATTAAACATATATAAATGTAAATTTGTACAATCAAACTTTAATTTTATTCCAATTAAAGTTTGATTGTATAAATTTGCAATTAAATTTCTTGCATATGAAACGAAATCTTTTAATCCTACAAATATGAAAATTAAGATTTTTAATTTTATTTTTCGTACTCGGTGCTAATGCAGTACTGATGCTCTATATAAATTATTCGAAATAGAAATATGTTAAATATTTCTATTTGGAATATTTAAATAGAATATTAATAAGAATAAGAAATATGTGACATATTTCTATTTGGAATATTTATATAGAGTATTAATATGAATAGAAATATGTGAAATATTTCTATTTGGAATATTTATATAGAGTATTAATATGAATAAAAATATGTGACATATTTCTATTTGGAATATTTATATAGAGTATTAATATGAATAGAAATATGTGACATTTATATTTGGAATATTTATATAGAGTATTAATATGAATAGAAATATGTGAAATATTTCTATTCATATATGAGGTAAGAGTCCTTCATGTATACAATGCGGATTTCCGTGTTAGAGTGATTAGTATCTCTGGATTAATTCAACTTCTTTTTGTCTTTTATTTTATTATTATTTTAACATTTTGCATTTAATTTGCTACTATTTGCGATTGTTGTTTTTAAAAAATGGCATAAAAGTTTACGTGCCATCTCGCAGGAATTCATAAATAGAAAAAATTTGGTCTAGTACCTTATGGTTCTGATAAAAATCACTGTAAATAACTGCGATAACATGTATCGTACATATTTTATCTCCAAGGATACGCAGGCTGGTATTTATTTATTACTCATTCCAACCCACTCACCCATAGAGTATGGACGTCAAGCCAGTATAGACACGTCTGTGAATTCGAACAACATTATCCGCTATCTTTTCACGATTAAAAAATGTTTGTTTTGTCTTTCATACAATTTATTAGCCAAAACTTGAAACGGACAATTTCTGAATCTTTTAAGTCATTTCAATACTCATATTTGAAGTTCACTTTCAAAATGTCGGCTTACCTTCCTCGGAACGGCTTTGGTTCGTCTCAGTTTAACAACATAAATAAGGAGAAATAATGTATCCAAATCAAAAACATGGCATGATCATTCCAAAAGATGAGAAAGAGAACATTAGAAATGTGAGAAAGAGAGCATTAGAAATGTGAGAAAGAGAACATTAGAAATGTGAGAAAGAGAACATTAGAAATATCATGCAATGTCATTGCCCGCGCCAGGCATTATGCTCCGACGCAGGCATGACTCACCTGTCATGATCATGCTCCCGCGCCAAGCAAGATTCCCCGGTCATCGTCATGCTCCCGCGCCAGGCATGACTCGCTTGTTATGGTCATGCTCC
>BGPR01003575.1:113302-133365 GCA_013235015.1 Araneus ventricosus
GATGCAGATGGATTGCTCGCTATTCAGTTTTTAAGACTCTGTTCTCGCCATTCACAAGGGCTATTAGATGCCGCATCTATTGTTGATATTAAGTAACATTAAATCCCCCTTTTACAGGGGAGCCTAGGAAAACTACATCACCCGCGCCCTGCCGTAGCATCCGGGTCGTCTGAATGACAGCCGCTGCAATAGCTCTAGTACTGAGGCCGGAGTCCTAGTAGCCATCACCGACCCCGGCCCGACCCTTCCAGTAGGAGATACGTACTGGTGGAGTGACCCAGTGCCCCGCCATTACAATACCCCCAGGGGAAGCGAGTGCCGGCTTACTTATCCGGAGGCCACTCACTCGCGGCGCCCTGGGAACCAAACCAAGGAATGGAAACTGTCCTGCAGCCAGGTATACAGAACTATTACTGATAATCTACGGAGCGACAGCTCTCCCGTGTAAGCAGCCATTCGGAAAGTGTGGAACTATCTCCTGCAGATCACGACCACACACCTCTGTCTACACCCCTCCCACTACAACTAACCTTCCCCAGACCTGCCCGATGGGAAATGGTGACAAAACTCACCAATAAAAGAAACCATTTAAGACAAAATTTACACCTAAAGTGAGAAGGCGTCGGGTAGCCGAAAAACCTTATGCACCTATCTGAGGTCCAAAACTTCAAACAACCACCACCCGAAAGATCCATGGAGACCCAAGTCTCCACCAAACAACCCATCAGCCTCACCGGCAATACTTGATTCATCTAGAATACAATCTTATATTGTTAATATTTTTAATTAACAATATAAATTATCCATTCAAATATTTAATATTTACATTAAACAAAAATGTATTACAATAAAAACACTAAATTTGGAAGAAAAAATAACCTAGCCCAATCCTTCCAATATTTCTGCAGAACAAATTTAACAATTTCAATGAGACCTTTCTTTGCATTTGAATTCCTGATGAGGTCCAATATTCCCAAGACACCAAAATTTGCTGGAAATTAAGTTTTTCTGATATCGCTATAAATTGGGCACGCATATGCCTAATGAGAGACTGTCCATATCTAATCGGCAATGGCTATTCTCATCTTTGCCAAACAACCTGTTCTGATGGAAGGGAAAACAACCATGTCCAGTCAGCAGTTGATTCAGATGGAAATCACCAAAGCAATTTTTCGTATTCACTCTTGGAAAGAAAGCATATGTAAATCTTGCTTGGTCACTATGTTCCCATATATTTTGTTACGATTTTAAAATAAAATGTTTAATTTTTAAATCTATCCAAGATTTAGGAATTCCAATATTTATGTCAATTGCGTCTATCTTCGTAGCAACCATGGCTAAGAAATCCGTCCGTTATTTACCATATGTCCCCACATGGGATTTAACCCAGTGGAAAAACATGCTTGCGTTCTTAACAATTCCTTAATTTCTGTAATAATCTGATGTTGTTTCGATGGTGATTCCAAAGACTTCAGTACTGACATCGAGTCCGTGAAAACATGAAAAGCACAATTTTAACCTAAAAATCTTATGGCTCAGTAATGGCTCTTTTAATAGCATAAGCCTCCGCCATATAGACAGAAGCCTCCTTATTGAGTCTCATTATATTGAGACAATATTTTTTCCTCCCTATTTTTCTTAAATAAGACAATTCCGAAATCAGTTTTTTCATTAATTTTCGATCCATCAGTAAAGAAATTAAAATCGTAATTACTTACAATATTTACATTATTTGTAGGAATAACAGTGTCCCAGGGGATACAAAATCTCCTCCTGGGAGGTTTTGTATGGGAACAAAGAATCCCACCCCCTTTAAAACCTAGTAAGTAAATTTAATTTGTGTTTTTAACCTGCTCTTATTACTACGAATCAACACTCCAATCCCAATTACCCACGTCAAGAACCTAGCCGAACAGAGTCATATGCTGTTGCACTTGGATCATTCTAACTCAGATTGACTCGCAGGAGCTGGAAAAACTAACTTCTGAACTGGAGACAATTGACACTACACGGATGGCTCAAGAACTATACAAAACAGAGCTAGGATAATGGGTTATTTCCTCTCCCTGTAGCGGCGGGATCTCAGTTGATGTGAGTAATGGAATGACCTTGAACTTTGACCACGTTTCCATGCCAGAGTAAACTTTTAGATTGCGGTAAGACGAAATCTCAATATACCTTTTTTAAATTAACCATTTCGCGAAGTAACTGAAAACTTATTTCCCCACTCCCTTTAATTTCTTTGGAAAATAAGAACTGGGATCTACCAGCTGGTAAACATTTTTCTCTTTTACCTCATAAGCAATAAATCAATCAATAAACGCAAACGGATACAGTATTGCAGGTCAGTATATCTATCTACAGGTTAATTAGAGAAGGGACTGATTAGTATCGAAAGGAAGAAAGATGGAATTTTAAGAGAAGAACAGCATTTTTGCCAGTTCGTGTACACAGGAAAATATTTTAGTAGTCCAGAATCTGTCGTACCACCAGTGGGAAAGAATGTTAATGATATTTTACATTTCATTGCATTACAGTTACATTATGAATCAAATTCTAATGATATACTAATGGCTATGCGTAGGTGCATTATTTCTTTTCTTAAAAGCTCTTTCATTAAATTATAAAATGAAGCGCTAAAAGTATATAAACAATATATGATGCTATTTAATATGTATTATTTTCTATGAATTGAATCTTTTCTATGAACGTAGTATTTTCTGTTAATATTTGTTGTTTCCTTTCAGTTATGGTTTCAAAATAATAACTTCTCATTAAATCCTCAGAGAGTGTCTTTAAATTAATGCTTCCAAGGCTAGAGAGAAATAACGTATTATATTTCAACCCCTTATAGCTGGTGCAATAATGAAATACGTATCATTTCGCATGAGATTCTAAATGGCTTGCTAAAATGCATTATCAAAATCTTAAGAGACCTTGCTCTAGTAGTTAATTTATTTCAATGACCAAATATTTTAGATTACTTTGTTCTGAATGAACTTTCGAGACAGCATACGACCATGAAAATTTAATTTATATATGAACACGTAAAAGAACAAATGGTTTAAAACGGAGAGAAGACCGACATATTGCTATAAAATATTCATAAACAATCACATCTGTAGGCAGTTTTGAAATTATAAAACACACTTTAAAACAACAACAAGGAAAATATGGTATACAAGTTGTGCCCAAATGAAAAGGTGGCTACAGTTATATGTAAAGAAATTTTAGTAACAATATTCTAAATACAGTTCATGTGGAACAGTACAATTATAAATAATCTCCATTGATATTGATACACTGATCCCAGAGCATAGGAAGGGAGTGGATGGGTTCAGTGTAGAAACTGCTGGGTCACGCAAACACACATTCTCGCCGTCTTTTGATTCTCCGACAGATGCTTGGGCACCCACTGTGCACAAACTTTGCCATAACCAAGCTTTTTGTGGATTATGTGGTGCACAGTTCCTTTGCTTATGCGACAGTTCAGCAGCAATTTCACGTGTGGTGATCCGACGATTCTGCCGTATGAGCTCATCCACAGCCGAAATTGTGGCACTGTTGGTCACAACGTGGACCTGCACAGGGCGTGGCAATTTCTTGATGTTTACGCGTCCAGCCTCATAACACTGATACCACAGGAATACGGTACACCGTGCGAGACACTGCTCTCCATACACCTCTTTTATCCTTATTTATTTAATTTCTAAAGCATGCTCCCCTTCTGCGCGAAGAAATTGGATAACTGCTCTTTGTGCTGATCTGGAGGAATCCATCACGCAACGAACTGCGGAAAAAACTCTCCAGAAATGAGTATACTGATGCGAAGCCGTTAACTACGCAGGTGCAACTGGGAATACCACCACGCCATCTATCGGCTAGCACATTAACTCACTGGGATTTGATACAACGCCGATACAGCTAAGGCCTTCTTTTCATTTGGGCACACCTTATAGATTGTTTTACTTGCATTACCAGATAAAATATTAAGTATAAACTATTGAATTAGCTCAATCATATTAACGACCCGTTTTGAAGCAACACAAGGTCTATTTCGGGACGGACCTCGTAACGTTGAACCACTTGTCAGATGACACCCCCTCTCCAAGCTTTCGTACCACACACCAGATTTAATGTGCAACAGTCCCACATACACGTCGGATCTTTAATGGAAATGGGTTTCGAACCTCAAACATTCCGGTCCCAAAGTCAAGACTAGCAAAGTCTTACTACTAGGCCACAGTGGCCTGTAGGCTATTAAAATATGTAGGCCAATTTTCAGCTGTAGGCTAGAAATGTGTATTATTCATAAGGTCTCGTACTAATTTTTAATCTCCCATACCAAACTAACATAATAGCATTTAAAAAATTCATAGAATTGGAGGGCATCAATTCTCGCCACAAGGGGAAATATTCTGCTGTATCAAGATTTGAACTAACAATTCGAACTGTAAAAAAATAACTATGTCTAAGATTAGCAACAAAGTTCTTTATTCAATGGCAAGTAAGGTTAACTACGGAAACTTCAGATGATGGCATTAGTGAAAAATGGTGTTTATATTGGTTTGCCTCAGGGTTTACGGTTTACGCCTATCTCAACATTAGTTGAAAATAATAATTTTCTTATATATTCTTGTGAATTCTAAGATAATTGAGACTTAAGAAAAGCCGAATTTCACTGATCGTAACCTTAAAGTCTTTTATGCACATAGAGAAATGTTGTCTGTTTTGCACTTTTTTTGCTCCCTTAAAGAAATTCTCACTTTGTGGTTGGAAAATCTGATTCAGCAATATTATAGCTAACAAAATATATCGATATATAGATGCGAATAATAAAAAATACAATAATTTTGAACAATGAAACCTACCACCAATTTGTGATTGTACATTAGATATTCTCAATTGAAAGTAGTTTTAATTTTTTTTGAAATACTTGCTATTTCTTTCGAGCGAAGTATTAGGATATCCAACTTAATGCGATTCCATATTTGAGTTCAAAGATTTTTATTTAAACAAATTCTTAAAAATGTAGATAACAATTCAAATAGTGCAAATAAATAAACTGATGAACTGTGTGTTCCTTTAGATGCTTCTAACAGTATCCTAACCCAGAAATTTCGCACGTAAACAACAGACAAAGCTTTATTCAACCTAATAACGCCCACGAGAAACGTGTTTATCTGTCCTCCGTAAAGAGAAACTGGGTTGCAAACAAGTCTAATTATTTAAGTCTGTCAAATGTCAATTTTCTGTATCGTTATCGAATGATGTATTGTTCCTTTTATGAGGTGATTCATCCTTATTTGCAGGAATACTGGATAAATATAACGTGAACAAAGAAGAAAATTACTTCCTGTTTGTGTCTCGGCCTTTTATGTCTATTAGTTCTAGAACAACATTTAGAAAATATTTGTCGCATGCACTTAGAAAGACTAGGAGGAAAGAATCCTATTTCCGTCGCCTAGATCAGAGGTTCTCAATCTGTGGTACGTGTACCCCTAGGGGTACGCGAAGGACCATTTGGGGTACGCGAAATCAAAGTCGGTAATGGCGGACACAAGAAAATATAAAGGATTAAAAAAGTTACAGTATTTTGTTTTTCTTTTCCTCTGTGGTTTTCCTAAGTTCGTGTGAAAGGTAAAAGCGAAATCTGTGCTAGTCTAACCTATACTCAAAATAAAAAAAAAAGAAATCAAAAGAAAACCTGGTAAATGATTGATATTTTGTCTTCACCAGCCCCAATTATGCATGAATCATCAGTGTGTTCGCAAAAGCTGTATCTTCTAGTGAAGCTACAGCCTTTTACGGAGCCAGTGTGGTATGCTTTTTACTTTCTGGTATACGAAGTATACAAAGAGAAAGTATTGTAATCGTCAAAAAATTCGTACTCGAGATTTTGACAAATCTCCACGTTTTAGACCTCCCTGAGTCCGAAAAACACAATTTTGGAATCATGTCTGTCTGTGAACACGATAACTCGAAAACTATTAGAGCTAGGGGGATGAAATTTGGTATGTGGTCTTTAAACATAATTTGTAGGTTTCTATCAAATGTTGGACAAAATCCGTCAACGGGAAGTCTGTCTGTATGTCCGAAGTCATGCGAACGCTATAACTCAAAAACTTGAATAGCTAGATGGATAAAATTTGGTACACAGTTTTATCGTTATGAATGCAGGTCTGTATAAATTTTTGGGCCAAATCCGTCAACGAGTTGACTGTCTGTCGGTTTCTATAATAGCATATTTGTTAAGCATTCGTTTCAAAACTGATCTCCATGCGCATACGTACTTAGCAATCTCTGGTACCAAGCTGGAGGATTACGTCACTTTGTTCTTGAGATAGAGTTTGTGATAGATATGTTTTATCTCCTGTTTTGTTTTCGCTCGCTCGTATAATATCGGGTCTTACTGGAGTGTGATGGAAAATAAATATTGCTAAGTTTTAATACATAGGCATCTCTTTTAATATGATTCTTCACTTAAATATTTTACAATCACTATAATCTGCAATGAAAAACCTTCTGATGTTCGTTGCATTCTGGATTACAGTAGGTTCGATTTTTTTTATCCACGCAAGGGGAGGGGAAATGACAAATTTTTGAGCAGTATACGAGAAAGTTTAGGGGAGGCCACTGCCACTGGTTACTGTCTCGTATACGAAGTATACAAAGAGAAAGTACTGTAATCGTCAAAAAAATCGAACTCGAGATTGTGACGAATCTCCACTTATTAGACCTCCCTGAGTCCGAAAAACACAATTTGAGAATTATGTCTGTGTGTCTGTGAAAACAATAACTCGAAAACTATTAGAGATACGGGGACGAAATTTGGTATGTGATCTTTACACATAAATTGTAGGATTCTATCAAAGTTTGGAGAAAATCCGTCTACGGGAAGTCCGTCTGTCTGTCTTTCCACGTTCATATGTACACTATAACTCAAAAACTGGAATAGCTAGATAAATAAAATTTGGTACACAGTTTTATCATCATGAACGTAGGTCCGTTTCAAAGTTTCAACCAAATCCGTCTAAGGGTTGACTGTCTGACGGACTGTATAATTGCATACTTGTAAAAATTATATCTCCTAAACCCTCTGGCTTAAATAAATAAAAATTGGTATGACGGTTGCTAACATTAAATATACATCTGTGCCCAAATTTCGTTTCAATCGGTTAAAAAAAGGGCGTTGAAATTGTATAATTAATTTTTCTAATCCGCTTCTCCATACGCATGCGTACTGGTAGCAATCTCTGTGCACGCGAAAGGATTACGTCACTTTGTCCTTGAACCGGCAAGAGTGGTATCTAGCAGTGTGTGATAGAGGCGTTTTAATCGGTACGCATCTCTTTGAATTTGATTCTTTACCTAAATATTTTACAATCACTATAATCTACAATGAGAAACCTTCTTATAGTCATTGGATTCTGGGTTACAGTAGGTTCGAATTTTTTATCCACACGGGGGAGGGGAAACAGCACCTTTTTTGGGAGAGTATACGAGAAAGTTTAGGGGAAACCATTCCCACTGGTTATTTTTACTTTCTCGTATACGAAGTATACAAAGAGAAAGTATTGTAATCGTCAAAAAATTCGAACTCGATATTTTGACGAATCTCCACGTTTTAGACCTCCCTGATTCCGAAAAACACAATTTTGGAATTATGTCTGTCTGTGTGTCTGTGAACACGATAACTCGAAAACTTTTAGAGCTACAGGGATAAAATTTGGTATGTGGTCTTTAAACATAATTTGTAGGTTTCTATCAAATTTTGGACAAAATCCGTCAGCGGGAAGTCTGCCTGTCTGTATGTCCGAAGTCATGTGAACACTATAACTCAACAACTTGAATAACTAGATGGATAGGGACACTCCGAAAACTTGGCAGTTTCCCAAAAACCAATTCTGGCGGCGAGATTTTGTAAGGAAGCAAACATTTAGGGCGTCTCGCCAGGTCCTGTTGCGCAAAAAAATGCGCAGGGGATTTTATTTTTTTGATCCTTCAAACCACGCGTGGTTCTAACTTTGGTTAACTTGCGCCGGAAGTTTATTTGGCCTCTTTTATTATTCTAGCTTGTATGAACTATATTTTTCTATAAGTATGCTATGATGGTTCTATACATCCTATTTAATTTTGATTGTGATTTCGTAATTGATCTTTATTAAACATGTTATGAAGGAATTACCCCCTTAATAAAGAATTTGAACTGTATTAAACATTTTTCAGCGTATACATCATTGTTCAATGTATCGATTATAAAGGAAGGATTACGCCACTTTGTCCTTGAGACGGTAAGAGTGGAAAATCGGTTCGCATCTAATCGCTACGCATCTCTTTGAATTTGATTATTTACGTAAACATTTTACAATCACTATAATCTACAATGAGAACCTTCTGATAGTCATTGGATTCTGGATTACAGTAGGTTCGAATTTTTTTATCCATGCGGGGGGGAAGGGAAACAGCACCTTTTTGGGAAAGTATACGAGAAAGTTTAGGGGAGACCACTCCCTCTGGTTGTTCTTCTAGTTAAATCTTATCGAGAACAATCCGGAATCCTCTCAAAGATTCTTGTTTTGACGTTTTTATTAAAAGCATGATTAAACGCCGACATCATTAATTGCTCGATTGGGATACATAATGAATAACGACTGTTCTTATAATCAATCTTTGAGTTTTTATGGGTGCTCAATTTGATTGGTTTGGCTTGTGGCACAAAATTGATGTTTGTAGGCTATGCGTGCTCAATTTGAAGTGTTTATCTTTAGAGTGACTTCAGTTCGATATTGTTTGATTTCTCAAAATGGGCAAGTGGTTGAAATGTGGAAATCGGCATCCAGAACTGAAATTCGAACCACCGACTTGGCAGCTATGGAGATAACTGTGGATCACCAAGATGATAATCATGAAGTATAAAGGCCGACAGATTGGCCTGTTCAGCTAAGAAATAAAATTGATTTTGTTATAAAAAAAACATCAGTGCGCCTCCGAAGAAGAGAAAATATTCTAATGAATACTTAAAATATGGATTTTCCATCACGGGTGATGAAGATTGTTCAAAACCACTCTGCATTGTTTGCGAAGAGATATTATAAAATGCAGCATGAAAACATCTTTACTAATGCGCCATTTATCAGCTAATTCAACTAACACCCGATTGTTCAAATCTTTGTGTGGAGACATGGACAGCCTACATACTACGTTACTTTTGCATACAGAAGTGAGATGGCTTTCGCGCGGATTGTTCTACTTGCAAGATTGTTTGAACCGAGATATGAAGTTCCTACGTTTTTTGAAGACCGCCTTCTTACGTTGAATTAAAAATTTTATGAAAGTGAATGGTTGCAGCAGCTTGCGTACTTATCTGACATTTTTTCAGAAATAAATAAACTTAATTTATATAGGATTTCAGAACCATTCCATAACCATTTTTAAGGTAACTGTCAAAATCGAGTTTATGATTAAGAAGCTGAATCTTTGGGAATCCTGTATTTAAAAAAAACCATTTTGAAGTTTTTGAGACACTTCACAGCTTTTTTATCTGAGAACGAACTGAAATTAACAAAACATGTAAAAATTAGTATAATAGCACATTTAAAAGGATTTAAATTATCGTTCAGACAATATTTTCCGAAGCTTAGTGATGCAGATATGTTGATTTTAAATTCATTCAACGAAGCGTTTTTTCAAAAAGCTGAAAAATTAACAATTTCTGGAAAAGAAAAATTAATTGAACTTTCTAATGATTCTTCAAAAGAATCAGAATTTAAAAACAAGAAATTTGATTGACTTCTGGGTAGCAGTGAAAGAGGAGTACCAAGAACTCGGTGTTAAAGCAATAAAATATTTAATACCACGAACACAGAACGTGTGGAAAGAGCATTCTCGTCTTATACATATATTATGAATAAATATCAAAATTAGCTTGGCGCGGCTCGAGACATGAGATTATATCTTTCTTCATTTGAACCCAATTTTATAAAATTCAACTCCGAAACAACGATTGAATTGAAATTTCTTGCACTTGAATAACTGATCATTACGAAGTGTAATTTTTATCTAACCTTAGAAGTTAATGTGAAATTATTACAATACTGTTTTTATTTGTTTTGCCGTTTAACTAATACTATTTTAAAATTGGAATAAAATATAAAATTAAAAATAAGTCCTACAAATGCCATTAATTCGCGTTATTTGACTCTTAAGCTTACCTAAGCCCCAGGGGCGTAGTAAAGCCGGAACGGCGTTCAGGCACTGCTTTTTTTCCAAGAGAAATAAATGAGAAAAAAATGGTGAAAACGTCCTTAAAACAGAGCGATTTTTGTCACCCAGGTTAGATCGTTCCGGCACTACTTTTAGAGCGTTCAGGTAGTGATTATCTTGCGACTACACCACTACTAAGACCTTAACATTATTGATAAAAACTTCTTTGCATAGACGGATGATTGCGGGAGGAGGGTATGACAGTAAGGGGTATGCGAAAATGAAATGACTAATCTAGGGGTACGCGAGGGAAAAAAGGTTGAGAACCCCTGGCCTAGATAATCCATGCTTTACTTTAAAGAATGCAAATAATCTAGGAAAACTTTGATTTACGCATTGATTAGATTATGCCTACTGATGTGAATTGATGTGACCTCACAGTTATACGGCAAATGTAATTGAGCGTGCCATCAAAAGTTTTTGCCACATGTCGCATTGAGGCCCCGGTTGCCTGAGCCCAGTAAGATCTCGGATTCGAGACCTGAGGGTTGCAGGACTTGAAATCATAGCAGTGGCGAAACGTTCTCCTTCTGTGGTGGTGCAAAAATACCCACACTGGCCCAGCCTACCCAAGAAGGGTGTAAGGCCGGGAGAGGATCAGCGAAGAGAGAGCCGCCCCACTAGCATGTGGAGGACTGGATTTATTAGGTACAATTAAATGATACAGTCATTGCCCGCGAACAGAGGGCAGTACTTTTAAATACAAGAGAGCTGGGACTATAAACATGGTTCGACCCACCTCTGTGGGAAGAGAATAGCTAGATTTGCATGTACTCAACCACCAAGTGTTGGCGAATGATACTAACAAAATAAAAAATGACAAAATGAGGCTCTTTCTTTTCATATAAAATATAAAAACATCCCTAACGCAATAAATTTAAAAACTGCTCGGGCAAGCAAGAAACAGTAAATATATATATAAAAAAAATATATATATATAAATATTGAAAAAACCGAATCAAATAGGCATAGAAAAAGCAGTATAAATCAGATATATAAATGAGTCAAAGACTGAAACCCCACAATATAAAAACAAAACTCACACACAAACAACACTACACATAAAACACAGATAAAAACTGTTCAAGACATTGAATTCAAAATTCATTAATTTTTTTAAAAAAATTACTTCTGAGATAAAAAGGAAAAAATCCAGTCAGTCATCGACAATCCACGTCCCGAGAATATCTATTCATCAATTACAGAATATTTTTGAGTAAAAGCTGCGCAAAGTTAAAAATTACTTTTATGTCCTATACAGGATGAAAACGGCCAAAGGGGGAGGATAAGGATTAAAATTTTGTAATCTAAAAATAAAATCAAGGACAAAAAGTAGTATTCATAGTCCCATCCCCCCGCAAAAAAAATCCAAACAACCGTTAGGCCATTGGAAGAGTCTATGGAATTGCAACAGGCATTTCTTTTCTGGGCTAATGGACCAATAGCTTCCCTAGGGCGTCGAGAGAATCCCACACCAAGGAACCTACTGGGTACAATAAGTTTAAGAACGCAAATACAAGTGGGGAACGGAAACCCCTATAAACCTATAAAACTGAGTCATCCAGTGTAAAAATAAATAAATAAAAAATAAAAAGTATTTTTTAGAAAGCTCAAAACATGTAAATAATAAAAAAAAAGACTAAACAGGCAGGAAGTCAGGAGGACAGAAAGCGGAATTGTAAAAAGAGTAAAATAAAAATCAATCCTGAGAGGAGATGCCAAGTAAAAAGTCCCTAGCAAACTGGTAAAAGATAAAAAGAGTAAAAACAGTCCTTCAATATGATAAGATAAAAGTAACACGGATCCCCAAGACATCATTGGAGTCATTTATGGTCTCTCTCCTGGGTCAGTGTATCGCAAATGTTCCTGCTGGTCCTGAAAGCGCCTTCCATTTTGATGATAGCCTGTCTATTTGTTTAGAGATTGTTAAACCACTCTTTTTTGTGCTCATCTGCGGGTTTAATTAGATGAAACTCTTTGGTGAGGGAGCAGAAGATGAAATGATGCCCATCATCCATCATTCCACAGATGTAGTCTTGTATTGCTTGGAAAACGGGATGTTAATATGGCTAAACTAAAACTAAACCAAATATCGCACAATATGTCAATGCGCATGCGCGTATCATGTAAAAATGATTGCTGCGCTGTGATCTAGCGTTTGTCTATATTTTCACAAACATTAGAACATTCTGAGTAGAAATAAATTTCAAAAGAGCTTTTTGGAAACCAAGTTTTATAAACATACTGCAAAGAGGATTTTTTCTGTATTTTAATTTCTTCTACTTTTTAGTCTTTTACAATTTATTGTTATAAATATTATGAAATTTTGAAATCAATTTGTTTCCAAATTTACTACCAGGTGGAGCCACTTGTTTAGAATCGAAATTTAATTAATTCATTAGATTTACTGGCATTTAAGTTCTGAAAATACTAAAATAATGTATTTTCCTAAAGAACACACAAGTGTACAAAATATGAAATTTGAGGAAGTGGGAACAAAAATCGAGTTCAGAATTACATCATTACAAATATGAAGCACTTCAAGTTAAAATAAATTGCATAAAAAATGGCTATTATTTGGCTTTTTTTGACTACTACAAGACGAATGTAAAAGGAAAGAGGTGTAGGAAAAGGTTTTCCAAGTGTCTACTCAGCAATATTGACTTATTAAAAGCATAGACAACGAAAATTCGAAAAAAGTGTTACAAGCCTACTTCATACTGTGTACTGTGTTGTATAAGTTTTTTTTTTTGTTTTTTTTCTAATTGTCTGGAGTCTAACTACTAACTAATGAATAAAAACAGCATAATTTGATAAATAATTTGAATAAAATAAATTAAATGTAGTATAAGTTAAAAGACATCAGTACAATTTAAATCTGATCTGCTGTCACAATGTTAGCGAGCACGAATGATTGCAGTGAAAACACAAACTGATATTAACCCCTTCTCAAACAGTAGCATAGTAGCGTACATAGCGTAGTAGACAGTATGCGGGAATCGTGCAATGAATTAAGAATTTTTGATATTTATTTATGTACTTGTCAAAATAGCTATTCATTCATTTTACCCGGAAGGACGCGCGATGCGAAGAGTAAAGCGAAGACACGCAGGGGTTGTGCAACACCCCAATTCATTTTCTCGCTATTTAAGCAAAATTAGCATCATTTTTATGCTATATCTGTTCCAAGTGATTAATGTAAACATTTCTAGTCATACAAGAACACATTTTTAGACTACAAATTTAATAAATAATTCATAATATTATTCAGCGCATTGCGAACACATAAGAAAAGTATATTTCTTACGTACATGTTTTCAACATTTTTTAAAGTAAAGAATGATCAATATAATAATCTTTATACAATATGGATAGAAAAATACTGCTTCTAATTTTCTTAGGTAAACAGGAAACCATTTTTCAGAAATCCGAATAAGAATTCTGCGGTGTTTTATCTTTAGATCCAATAAATTTAGGGGGTAATACACTTTTATTTTTCAGAATAGCTTCTACAACTTTAAGTATTTCATCCAATAGTTTTTGTGAAAGCGGATACGAAATATTGTACCAGCTGACAACAGATACATTACGTCCAGAATAACATAACTTTTTCATCAATTTATCGATATTTTCATTTACACTGTTATCCAGTTAAAAAGTCTTGTATCCGCAAAAATCTCCATTTTAGAAATATAGAATATTCTTGAATACACTGGTTTTCTCACTAAAACTTAAATAGTGAAACAACATTTTTTCCTGGCCCTTGAACGATCACTCAATTGAACCTGAGACCTGACTTGATTGAAACCTGACGCGCAAGGGTGTGTTTCACACCCCTTACGGTGAATTCAAATAAAAAGGTAAAGGAATTTTTCTTGAAACACGTTCCGTCTGTTGAATGTGACTTTAAAAGCAACTAGCATGGATTTAACTAAAGAGAAGTCAGAATTTTTCACATTTTACACGGCATGGGGTGTCGGACATCCCCTCGCGCGTCCTCGCGGGTTAAAAGACAAAAATCTCTTCAGCACTCTTAAGTATCTCAGCTCTCCTTTACATTCTTGCATATATTGAAACCTATATAAATATATATAGACGAATAAATGTTGGTGGGATTATAACGGTTTATTTGTTTCATTACGCAGAAAAAGCACTTTTTGAATATCATTGGGATACTTCTCCCCCTGATGAGAGGTATATCACGATCTTTATTGCTATATATAGATAGACTATAATATGTATATGTAGCCCAAATGAGAGATGTCATCTAAATTAAATAAGCACGTTGGTCAAAACATGAAAAAATAAGACAAAATTTAAAAACTAAGAAGGAAAACTAACAACGTGATTAACCCTCTGAGCACCCAATTATTTTTAGCATTTAGCTATCAGGTTAGAAAACTTAGCTTTTAAATAAATGACTCGATCTTTTTTTGTATTTGATTGTATCTCTTAAAGCTTCAGAATACTCTATCTATGACTGCTTAAGAAAATATACATATCAGAACTAGGATAACTTAAGCATTTTCTAGAAAAATATGATCATCATGGAAAACAATGGAAACTGAAACAAATCATAAATTCAAATGCTGTCAACAAATTTTTGAATTTTCTAAAATCTGGTGAATTAATTTATTAAAATGGCTGTCTTTTCGAAAGAATTCTTATGAAGATTTTACAAAAATTTCGAAATGAAAGCAGTACTTTGAGAAACAATTTATTTTTAAATGATGATTAATTCTGTGATTTACATAACAGAGAATAAGCATGAAAGAGGAAAAAAATAAAAATTTGATTAACGCATTCCTGAATACTGAAATATTATTTATTCCAAAAGAAAGAAGTACCAATTTTCA
The DNA here is from genome assembly GCA_013235015.1 of Araneus ventricosus. NCBI lineage: Eukaryota > Metazoa > Arthropoda > Arachnida > Araneae > Araneidae > Araneus > Araneus ventricosus. Next base: position 128,425 of record BGPR01003575.1, read on the forward strand.
GAAGACTCATTAGTTTCCAGAAAAATCTTAATGATTCTGAGGCAAGAGATTAATTTTTCTTACAGAATATACTCTCATTAAAATTAATGAGTGGATGCATCGTATCGATTTTCAACTATTTAGATTCTGTTTTTTAATCTAAACAACGGCATTATTTACTAATTATTTGTTTCCGCGTGTTGGGCCGAAGAAAATTTGATATTAGTTATTAATAGTTTCATTATAATGGAACACAATATCTTTAACAAGCGATGCACTTTTTAATTAGTTAAAATGTTCTGACTGCAATATCTTTCTTTTGTTAGTTAATAATATAACTTAACGAAGAATGAAAATATTTTATTTTTAGATTCCAATAAGACAATTTCTTTTATTAAAACAACGTGTGGTATCAAATATGTAAGCAGGAAAAAATGCGTACCTTCTAAACATTTACTAAGTATTTAAACAAAATAAACCCATACTGTTTCGAAATTTGTAGATATATTAGTATCTCCATGAATTTGTGCTTAAGACTACATCCGAGGAGGACTTTTTGAAAAAAGCCATTTAATGAGCAATTTATTCTTATGTTCTGAGTTAATGGGATTCAAAACAATGAATTATATCAGTCCGAAAATTTTGTGTCATTTGATATTTAGTAAAATGCGATAATTTCTGTAAAAAATGGCGAAAATTAGAGTTAAAAGCAAAATTCTTTAGCATAAATTCTAACACGTGTATTCAAATTCTTTCTCTACACAACACACTTACAGCTATAGTGTAGGTAATGAACTAGGATCCAAGAAATATTTGCATTTATATAGAAAAGTCATGGAAAATCGAGTATTTTCTTATTCAAAATTTCACAAAATTCATAGGAATAAACAGAATTTAGGTGCTCTAAATCAAAAACCTTTGATTTCAAAACTATATATCTTGTTCATTGCCTTTATAACACGGCAACATGTATTCAAAATTTCAGGGAAATATATTCATAATCTTTTGAGAAAAGATGTTTTGCGTAAGTAACTTTTGACAAGATATAACTTTTTCGAAAAACGAATTTAAAGTTTTAATTTGCTTTCTCCTCAAAATATAAATATACCTAATATATATAAATATAAGGGATATAAAAATATATCCTTATATATATAATATAAAATATATCCCTCAATAATTTCAAAAGAACTTAAATTATTAGTTTAAGTTCTGTTTTTAAAATTACCACATTAACAGGATAAACCTTCTTTATTCAAAATCTCTTAGACTTCAAATCTTCTTACTCTGAGAGCCCGTAATTTTTCTCTAGTGTTTTTTGTTTCTGCCAAAGGCTGTCACTTAGAAGTGACGATTCTATGGTTATCGAGGTTTAGATATTATTTCAATGGATATATTAGCCAGCAACTTTTCCCAGGTCATGAAATACTCTTATAAGGCCGTAAAATCAATCATCAATCATTTTGGCAAAACTCTCCACACTAGCCTGGCGAAACCCAAAAACAAATTCAGATTGATATGGCTTGCAGATAGAGTATATAATTAATTAAAATAAGTGAAAAGCAAATTAATTTATACTTCATTTCCGGTGTAATTGGAAAACCATGGACAATAATTAACATCCGGTTTCGTTTCTAGCTACAGCGTTTTATAAGAAATTCTATTTCTCTTAGAAATAGAATAAACCAAGATTTAGAAAGCTAAATAAATGGGCTTTAAAGTAAAACCATAAAAAAATTGGTGAATTTCGACCAAAACTTCTTTCAGAAGTAGTCAGCTACCTTTGAACTTTCTTTACCGTAAATATTATAAATAAGTTGTCCTCTCTAATGATGGCCCAATAGCAAATTTCTAAACCACTAGAGATAGGTTACATGTCAACTTCAAAAATGCTTTAAATGACGTAAAGAGCTAAATTTTATGTTGTTCAGTCAATAAATGTAATGCTGAAAAAAATTACGAAGTATGATTTTTTTACATAGCCCCTCGGTACAATTAGTCATATATATTCAACTATTTTTGACACACTAACATTTTAAACAAAAACATTTTCACGAAAAAAGTAAACGTGTTATGAAACTTTAAATTTCATTATTTTAGACCAATCAACGGCCACCGCATCCTCTAGGCGACCATTGATTGGCGGATCTTCTCATGAAGAATATAAGAATAAAAAGTAGAATCTTTCTGTAACGGAATTTTGTCTACTACCCAATATGTTTCATAATTTATGTAATTTCTTAGAGAACTTTGGTGTACTGTTTCAATAAAAAAAATCATCGCCCCACTGCAAGAAACCAAAAGTTCAAGATAAAAGCGAAAAGAGATCCATAGAACAATAGCGCTTAGAAATGGACGAGCTCTAAATCTTTTTCATCACAATTGCTTCTGAAGTTTCTGAAGTTGAACTTTAACATCACACCGCCGTCTCTAGCGCTCATGTGGCTCCTATCCGGGTTGGTATAGATGTAGGAGGACTTTATTGAGTTGCAAAAAAAAATTACAGCGAGAGAGGAATGACAAATGAAGAATTTATAAAGCTGGTGTTAACACATAGAATTGACAACAAAATAAAGAAATATATACAATATCTTGAATAACACGGTGTAAATGAAAGAAAAATGATCAATGTAGATGATGACGAACAACGTGAGGAAGCCTACATCAAAGCACAGGCTTTGAGTAACGTATTAGAGATAGGGAGCCATTGCGTGTTAATTGTGGAATGCAAGAAATAGGAAGATTACTATTAAAGATTTATGAGAAAGGAAAGACTTAGTATATTCAGTGTATTGAATGCAGAATAAGCTAGAGTTATTGTACAAAGGCAGGTGAGTACTTATTCCAGTCGCATTATGTCTTCATTGTCTATTATGATTTTAATCATGCTTATTAGTCTTTTTCTTGAATTCGGATTCTCCAGGTATCTTTAATACCACAGACTTTCCAGTGAAGTAGAAGGTTTCCTAATACGCCAAGAGAGAGTCAATGGGTATGGAAAGTATTTGATATTGTAGATGGCGCTCCTGCTGTACCGGGTGACGTCAGTGGTGATGTTGTATATGTTTGGATGCTTCCCAGCGCTCAGTGTGTGTGCGGGTTTTTACTTGCTTGCTCACACCGGCTCTTTCGCCACATGCCTCACCTCAGCCTTCAGCGGATCCATTTGTTGGGATTTCTGGAACTAGCATGTATGCCGAGTGAATATGTGAATGTTGGTTTTAGTCTGCTGTAAATAAAAGTCATGTTTGTTACTTTGGAGGCTCCACCATCTTCTTTGAGATAGTATCTGTCCTCACCTTCCGCGACAACGGACAAGATGTCGCACAGTGGATGGGATCGCCGACTTCTCCATTTGGAATCTAAAAATAACTGTTGTTGTGTCTTAACCCTAGATAACTAAACATTCGTCTAATAGACTGCTGATCCTTGCCAGTTTTGATAATTCGACTTGTGTCCGTTGCGCACACACTCGCAGTTCCTTCATGACTACTCAAATGAATGATCTGAATGTTGTGCGCACGGATGTACACTTGTTGCTGTTCGATATCTGCTGCAATCACCGTCTAACAGTAGAATGTTTATTTACAAAGTGCAGAGATTTGCATAAAGTGCAGAAGTTGAAGCGAAATGTAGAAGACACGACTAAAAGTGCGACACGCAAACGCAGAATTTGTACTTTCTGTTCATCTAAGAAACGCACAATGACAAAATACGTGCGCAACTCCTTCAACGAGGTTATATGTGGAGGGCTCACTTTAAGCATATGCCAAGAGTGCAAGCGTTAAATTTCATCACTTCTCTATTTTATCAATGAAATATTAAAATACTTTTCAGAAATTACACTGATTTGTTTATTTTTTCTTTTAATTAAAATAATTAAAAGGAACTGTAAATATATATTTGTTTTTAATACGTAGTTTATGAATCGAATGATTAGTTACAGAGTAACACTGATTATAAGTTTAGTTTTGCAGGGTTAAGTTATTGTGTTCACAGACAGATAGACATCGTTTCAAAAATGGTTCCTTTTCTGAGTCTGTGAGAATAATACTTTGAAGTGAAATAGTTTAACAAGAGATAAATAAAAATTAAAAATTAAACTTTGCATTAAACAGATTGGCGCAAAAATGCAGCAACTTCCAATAAAATACAAAAGAAATATATTTTAATTATACAATAAAGAAATTACAGAAGAACCAGAAGACACAAACAATATCGATAACAATATACCTTTTGCGCGCAATGCAGCATCGTCCAGTTATTGCAGTAACAATATTGTCTATAATCAACTAACCAAATTAAGATACAATCAAACAACAAAAATCACGCTTCAGTAAAAATTATAACACATTAAGATTAAACAAATAAAATGGAAAAAATATTGAAAAGGAACTCGAATGACGAACTGTTTCAAAGTGCCACTCACCATCGAAGTTCTAAAATGGATAAATTTTCTGTCAGAGGAATGACTTATTAGTCAAATAATATTCCCTGTGTGGCCTGAATATATCCAATAATTGAAATAATGTAGGAAAAAACCTTTCTTAAATAAGAAAAACTTCAGAAAGTCTTCTTTAACAAATCCAAAAAAGAAAAAGAAGATAAAATTAGCACTACCTTCTGCCAAAAATACCAGCATTAATACTTGGAGATATATCAAAATCTCGAGGTCAATTTTTTCATGGTTACAATAATTTCGTCTTGTATATTTTGTAGAAGATATGTGTAAAATGGCGAGATGTTGTCTTCCTTTAATATGATGGTTAAGAAAAAGTTCAACTAAAACGTTTGTCACTAGGAACAACAAATAGCGCTTTATTCAGAATCACAGTCGAAACAGAAGTAGATCAAAATATCTTCCTGCTAAATTCCCCGTTGCTCGACAGCAAATTGCCCATGTGGAAACACAAACGGCACTCCTTTGCATTATGCGACAGAGTGCATTCTGACTGCATCCTT
>BGPR01003576.1:0-22490 GCA_013235015.1 Araneus ventricosus
GCGCAATGTCCACAATGGATGACTGTGATGGAACAAATAATTTTTATGATGGCACAAAAAAGAGGGGTGTTGAATAAAAGTATTAAAGAATACTAAAAGAAGCAAAATTGAGATCTCTAGGGTTACTTCATTTCCTGATTTCAATGGGATTGTGCAGAAAAATCCAGCTGTAACTATAATGAACTACATGGGAAATCCAACTGTAACTATACTATAATGAACTACATGGGAAATCCAACTGTAACTATAATGAACTACGTGGGAAATCCAACACAAAATTTTAACCTCTAAATTTAAATCGGAATTTTAAAACCCCCCATAAAAGTAAACAGTACACAAATAGTTTGTTACTTTTTGAAGGAATTGCCTTGAAAGGAATATTTTAGGCAGCATTTTCAATTTGAAAATGCTTATAAAAAATCATTGAATTTTAACTATAAAGCTACAACCAGGCTTTCTCTCTAAATGTTTGATTTAATTTTGTTTTGGCCAAAAAACTTTGAAGCATTGATGAAAAGGGAAGTGAACCATTAACTTCATTAAAGTATACATGCAATGAAATATTTGAAAATTATAGTGAAGTACTGAAACATTAATATGAATGCTTCTTAGTATTTTGCAACAAATTCAAATTAAACTATATAAACTAAAAATGTAAGAATATATGCATGTTTGAGAATTTTCAGACTAAATCAAAGCTATTGTAACATACATAATGAGGAATACAGTAAGAATAAAGTATGAATATAATTTATAATTTGTTCAGTTTCAATTAATTTCTTATTTCTTTTATTCTTCTAAAAGATGCCAAAATAAAATTGAAGCAACACAGATTAAATTCAAAAAATTAAAAAAAAACCCACAAAAACAAACAAATAAAAGTAATTATTGGAGAGGGAAATGTTTTCATTAAATGGCTGCAGAGTTCTGAACAACCTAAAGTTACCAAAAATGGCAATCGAGATTTGAAAATAAATAAAAAAAAATCACAATTTATTTTTCATACACATTTATTTACATCAATTTTACTGCCTCAAGATTTAATTTCCCAGATTAAAGTTGCATTAACAAGCACAATAATGAAATGGAATTCATATTTTTACACTATCACTAAGAGAATGGGGCATCATTAATGTGACCATTTATTTTTTCCCTCAAAATGGGACATCTAATTTTTAGAATAGTAATATAATCTAATTTTAGGTAAAAGTTTCTTTTTTCATGAAAGTAAAGTAGAAAATTATTTTTCTATTAAGAAAACTTATTTCTTCATAGTTTTTTAACTATGAACAGAAATGGAGCATAAAATGAAGCCAAGTGCGAGGTTTGCCTTTTTTAAGGAAAATAGTCCAGTTTGTTGCTCCAGGGGTTGTAGCGAGAGGTACCTGGGGGCATAAATTAATCAATTAACAAGTGCAAATGGCACATGGGGCAAATATACTCTCTTGCTTCCTGGTCGCTACATCACTGGGTTGCCCTTGTTCGGAAAATAGGACTTTTGTAACGCTGTGTTTGGGGGCAGGCTACCTAAAAATGGGATGGTCACATTAGATATCATATATCATGATGGCTACTTCATCATTTTCTTTTTTAATGTAGATTGAGGATGTCAGAAACATGAAATAAACAAATGTAAAAATAATGTCTTCAGAGAAATTGAGATTTTAATACACAAAGCCTCATCACATAATTAAGAATAAAGTCAGAAAGATATAATCATAAAAGATTTCCACATATGCTACATATTTATAGAAATTCTAAAAGCAGCAAAACTGTATTAAGCCTTCTTGAATGGGAGGATACTGTTTACAAGGATTTACAGGGATTTGAGTTTAATGAAATTTGACTTAGATCTGACACATTTAATGTTTTAAAGTAATCTGAGGCAAATAACTTCTCTTATAATTTGTTCAGAATAAAAAGCAGTAATTTTTTTTGTTGATCATTTGGTTTCTACAGTACATGCTTAAAACCTGAAGGAAACGAAATTAGAAATATCACATCCTGTATAATCACAATACATCAAACAGTTCTTAGCATAACATTATTAAGTCTGAATCTGACAACGGAAGAATCAATTTAAACATCATTAGCAATGCAACATATCAAAACAGAATATGTAGTGGAGCCGGAATGCACAGGATCAGTGTTCCAGCACTGCTTTTTTACTTTCTCGTATACGAAGTATACAAAGAGAAAGTATTGTAATCGTCAAAAAATTCGAACTCGAGATTTTGACTAATTTCCACGTTTTAGACCTCCCTGAATCCGAAAAACACAATTTTGGAATTATGTCTGTCTGTCTGTGTGTGTGTCTGTCTGTGTGTCTGTGAACACGATAACTCGAAAACTATTAGAGATACGGGGATGAAATTTGGTATGTGATCTTTAAACATAATTTGTAGGTTTCTATCAAATTTTGGACAAAATCCGTCAAAGAGAAGTCTATCTGTATGTATGTAGGTCCGCGGTCATGTGAACGCTATAACTCAAAAACTTGAAAAGCTAGTTGGATAAAATTTCATACACAGTTTTATCGTCATGAATGTAGGTCCGTATAAAATTTTGGGCCAAATCCGTCAAAAGGTTGACTGTCTGTCGGTCTGTACAATCGCATCTCCAACGAATCCGCCATCTCCACGCGCATGCGTACTGGACGCAATTTTCTGTGCACGATATTTATTGACTCCTGCTTGGCGCTTTTCTTTTTCATCCGATTCTCCATGCGCATGCGTACTGGTAGCAATCTGTGCACACGGGAGGATTATGCGACTTTGTCCTTGAGCCATCAAGAGTAGAAATCGGTACGCATTTAAATCGGAACGCATCTGTGAATTTGATTCTTTACCTAAATATTTTCTGATAGTCATTGGATCCTGGGTTACAATAGGTTCGAATTTTTTTCATCCACGCGGGGGGGAGGGGAAACAGCAACTTTTTCGAGAAGTATACGATAAAGTTTAGGGGAGACCACTCCCGCTGGTTTCAAAAGAAATAAGAAAAAATTGTGAAAACGTCCTTAAATCAGTGTGATTTTTGTCACCCAGATTAGAGCATTCCAGAACTGCTTATTTTGGAACTACACAACTGATCTAAATGTTCATATTGGTTCTCTAACAAATAGTTCAATACAGATATTCAGTTTATTGTGAATGGCCTGTAAATGAATGGACATTCAAACTTTCCAGTTCCAAATTCAAATATAAATAACAGTTAGCATTTTACTACACATACAAGGCAGAACAATAATTTGACATTAAATGAAAATATAACACATAATTTGCCACATTACACCATCGGCAATCATGTTTTCTTACACAGAATTTATTAACCAATAGTAATATTTACTTGAAATATAACTCCTCAAACCAGATTCATATTCAATCACTTACCAATTTAATATATTTCAGATTAAATTTTTTGAATATATTTGTAACATTTTAGTGGTCACTCATGGATTAAGTATCAAATCAAGTAAGAAATAAGGCACCTTATTTTTCTAGAAAACTATTTAAAAAATTCAGTTAATAATCTAAAAATAAACAATTTGGTCATGTGATTTTAAAACATTTTACTATACCTTTTTATATAAATTAAATGAAAGAATTTAAAAAAGTGTTCTAAAAATATAATAGAAAATGACTATAGAAATGAAGTCTATAATGTACTTAATATATATATATCTTATTTATATATTATATCTTATTTGACAATAAAAATGAATTTATACATAAAATTTACTAGAAATTCCATATCTTTACATATTTCTTTTAATATTCTAGTTTTAAGTAAATTATTTCTTTTCAAAATTTACTCCACTACATTATGATATATGCTTAAAGTACAAACTCTTGTCACTATAAAAAGCATTATCATATAAATACAACCAATTTTTACCTTGTATAATAGGTGGAAATGTCGGATATAATATAAATAAAAAACAAAGAAACTACTATTTTAAAAGGAGTGCAAATTTAATACGATACCTATGATATATACTTAAGATGTAGACAATATCAATAATTTGCCTTTAACTAAAAATGAAATATTTAACCACAAAGCAATAAGGAAAAATAATTAAAATCAAACACAATGAATTAAATTACATGAAATTGTTAAAAAAGAAATTGAAAAGTTGAATATAAAAAAAAGCTAAATTACCAGTGATAAAGAGTGAAAAAAATTTTTAGTAATATTTAAGTCAGATTTGAAACTGAAGATTAGTTATTATAATATTTGACATATGAAAAAATATATGAAATAGAAACTCAAAATATGCAGCAAAAACTGAAATATCAAAGTTATGAAAATCTTTAACAATTTAGTAAAAGATAAGCACTGGATTTATTCCTCTAGTGAAATTATTTAAATCCCTCTCCCACAACATCTAAAATTTTTAAAATAAAAATAAAACCATTAGTTTATCTATGAAATCAAATTATGGTATAAAATATTCATGGTTTTGTTACAAGCTAAACATTAAATCATGGAAGTCATAAATTTCATTTAATAATTAGTTTTTAATATTAGTTTTAATTTCACAAGAATCAGATCTGATAATGTTACACTAATTTAATCAAATAGTTTCCTTATAAATACATATTATTTATAAGGAAACTATGCTTAGATTTATGCCAATAAACAAATATAATGTCATATTTTTTTAAAAAGCAAAAAGTTATTACATTTTGCACATAATTATGATCAGTAAAATAAATAAAACAAATAGAAACTCACAGAATTCTTATAAAAACTTTTTAAAAATATGTTTATTTAAGAATGAAATATTTGTTGAAACAAGTTCTTGAAATAAAATATCTGCTAATCCTGTGAGTTTTAATTGACATACCTACTTCCATATTCTCAAAAAACAATTTATTTCTTTTTTTAATGAAAGGCAACATTTCATATTTTCATTTCAAGTTTCTAACAATGCTATTCATTTATTTTTTTCTGGTTAGGCAGCACAAGTCTAGAACACAACACACACAGAGCCTACCTATTATTCCAATATAAAATTATATAAATTCTCAATAAATTGCAATATTTGAATGACATTTTAATATTTCGACAAAAGAATAAAAAAAAAACATGAAGAATGAATTAGAAGATAAATTTGTCATTGCCTCAAAAATTCTCACAAACAATAATATAACCATTCAATCATAACATAATTTAAAATCATACAAAAACCCCTTCAAATGCTCAAACAATTCGGATCAAAAATGAAATATATTAACAAATCTAATTTGTAAATGTGAAAGAGAGGACTTAAGTATATATGTTTTGAACATGAAATGACTCACTTGAGGTAAGAGATTCACCGCCTTCTGTTGAAACATCAGTATCTTGAAGATCAAATACTTCAATATTAAAAGACATGTTAGGACTGGAAGATTCTGACATTTTGTAATTTTTGGGGCATAATTTTTGAGTCCAGATGAGGCCGAATTTGTGATTACTTTTTCATTTGTTTGTGTTTTTTATGATGTGTCAAGGATACCAAAACCGCAAGTAGTTATGTGTTGAGTTGTGCATTTTCATTCAGCAGAAGCTGCCCCGAAACAGAAACCATTGAAACATTTTCATTACGAGTCGAATTAAAAAAAAAAAAAAAAAGACGAGAGAGTGTGTGGGGGAGGGTATCTTTCCCAACATTAAACATTTCATTTATCCATTTGAAAATTGTAAATCATTTTACAAAGAGCTAAGGAAAAAATTAAAATAGCACCATGATTCGTCTGCTAGACATTGCGCATAATTTTCTTAAAATTATGATGAAATAAAATTCATCGACAAAACAACTGACATGCTGAATGGAAATAAAATAAATATGAAATCATTTTTTGTAGTGTTAATAATTTTTCAAATCTTTTTTTTTTTTTAATCTGTGCTCGATTTGAAGCATGTTACTGTTTTGAAATAAGGGTTTCAGAAATTGTGGCAACACCAATCATCTTTTCCGCGCCTTTGAAAACCTGACTTGACGTCAAAATAATTTCCTTGTGTTTTGTTGAGGTTTTGAAATTTAATTAATGAAAATATTACTTCAAATTATGTTTCTAAATTTATAGAAGATGGCAAACAAGGTTGGCGGTCGCATTGTCAGAATTAAGTTGAAAGGTTTCATGTGAGTATATGCTGTATTATTATAATGTAAGGAATTTGTTTATGTTTATCTTGCTTCGGAACAAGTAACAAAATGGGATAGAAACTCTTCATTTCAAGCTGATGTGCATTTTATGTTTGTGCGAGTATTTTGTAAAAGTTTTTAAACGGCAATGAATCGCATCTGATTTATTGGGTAGATGCTCCAGTTTTGGCCACCTTAAGAGAAATTTTGAAATGGAAATTTCACAGTGGATGACTGTTTAAAGCATATTAAATCATACTTATATTATTCTTTAGTAAAATTTGCTTTCTGCTAGTTATAAAATTTTTCTGAAGAAAATTTTGGATTTAGAGTTATGAAATTTTAAACAAATTAACCCTATTTGAACCAGTTTTGGCCACCTCTATGCACCAGTTTTGGCCACACTAATATTATATTTTTAACAGACATTTTAATGAATTTTAAATAATTTTTATGCAATATATATTTTAGTACATTATTTTCTGTTATTTTAAATGTGATTTTTTTGAGGAATTTATAAAGATATGTAATAAAATTTACCTAAGCTGATTTTAGCTGCAGATTTCAGTTTGTAAAAAAAGAAACAGGAATGCAGAAAACAATAATTCAATTTGGTTAATTAAATACAAACTATGATTTAATTTGGTTGATAAAATACAAACTATATATACTCGCAACATTTTTTTTTTGATAAAATATGAAACAAAAAATGGGAAGAGGAATAAACTTACAATGCAAAAGCATAGATTTTTTTAAAAAATCTTACAAAACAAGAATTTACATTATTATACTCACTAACAATATCCACAAATATATATTTTTATAATTTTTAATTGCAACATTAATCAAATTCACCAGAATCATCTTTAAAATTAGAGCAATCCCTACATATAAAAAAATATTCCTCATCACTCGATTCAGGTTCCTCAAGTTGAAATTTTCTAACATAAATGTGAGGTAAACATTCAAAATGGAGATGTTTTTGATATTCCATTTTGAATGGCCTTAACTGCATTACCAACTTTAGATGGTGAGTAGCAAAAATTTTTTATGGAAATGCTACCTGCCTTCTTACTTTTAATTGGAGCCATTACTATGTAAAATGGAAACAAACAAAGCTAAATCAGTTACTTTTATTTTAGAAACAAAACTAAATCAGTTACTTTTATTTTAGAAACAAAACTAAATTAGTTGCTTTTATTTTAGAAACAAAACTAAATTGGTTGATTTTATTTCATCCAGATATTCTTAACTTTATGTAATGGCTAAAAACACAATAATGAAGTTATGTGACCAAAACTGGTATATATAGTAAATTTAAAGTACCAGTTTTGGCCACCACCCATTTAATCTTAAAATTAATTAATTTTGATATGAAATCAGAATAAAAAGAAAGCTTACCTCATAAACCCTAAGGGTAATCAGTTTTAGATTAATCATTTAATTCTGAGAGCTTCATGATGAAAAACTGCAAATGCTTGTTCCTTAACAAAAACCTGAACAGTTGCGAGTATACAATACATGATCATGCATTTGATTTTTTTACGAGTCGCATGTTTGAGAAAAATCAGATTGAAAATAGTAAAATACGGATTGTTTAAAGTATTGGAATGCTTCTTATTAGTTAATTTGAAATTACTGGTTAATTATTGGAAAAACAGATCCAATGTGGCCAAAACTGGAGCATCTACCCTAATCTGCAAATTAGACTGTTTTAAAACTTACAGAGGAAAAGAATGCTTATTTTTGCAGCAAATGCATGGTTCACATTGAATAAAAGAAATGCTGAATGTCTAGAGAAAACAATTAATCCCAATTAGAAAAAAGTTTTAAGTGCTGTAATTGCGGTTTTGCTCAATCATACTGCAAATAACAAGGTATACTGTAAAAGAAAAATAATTCAGTGCTTCTTAAAAGCCCTTCACTTAGTGGCATCTATTTTTAACTTATTGTTTTCTTTCATCTATTGATTTTCATCCTTTTAATAGTATTATAACAATTTTAGCATATCATGGAAACAGTGGGATCAGATGGGGGGGGGGGGTTATAAAAACAACAGATTTTGAATTATATTTGTAGTTTTTTTTAGTTCAGTAACGCTACCCTATTCTAGTTAGCTGTTTTGTCTTCCATTCGGAACACGGTGTGGTCTTGCCAAACGCGGCAACTTCACGCCAACCATCCCCAAACTCACCAAACTGCTGGTTCAGAACTACAGCCAAGGAATATTAGATTTGGTGAGAAATCTTCAAAAAATTCAACTTTGGTGACCGCACTGTGTAGTTAAGTCGAGGGCTGTGGGGACATTTTTGCTGTTGCTTCAACTTGCAGCTAAGGAAAATAAAAATTCTTTTTTAAATCTCATTTAGAAAATGGGTATATGGTTAGGCTTAATATTCTGCATCTAGTGTAGGATAGATACAGCATGTTTTTTTCTTTAAATAAGCAATTCATTTATGATAAATTAAAAATGAATGAAGCAAAAATATTCCATGTCATAACGAGTTAAAAAAAATCTTTCACTTAAAGGATCGGAAAATTACTAGTTTTCTCTCGTGAAGAGGTGTGCATAATTGTTGAATCTTTAAAATTTATAGCAAGATGTGCTTATCCTCAGGATTGGAAAGATTTAAAGTTTATACTTTACAGAGGCATTACCTTTATCAAGGAAAATGAAAATAGAAATAAAAATAATCATAATAAATAAAAAGAATACTTATTTTACATCTATAACACTGGGAAAGATATTTTGAAACCATGGTTTACAGAAAGTCATTACTCTCAGAGTGTAAAAAAAATCAGCTTTTCCTTTACTTCTGGAGAAACTTCAAAAATATGTCAGCCACCAATGTAATGAAAGGTTTTGAAAGCAATGGAATTTATCCTCCAAACTGAAAAGCAATACCGCACAAAATAACACTTTCTTTGGCGGATGCCAAAAGTTTGCAACCAGATATTTCTGTTTTCTCTGATATTCCTTCAAGTTCTTAGACCTTATCCTTGTCTCCACCCCAAGAGTGTAGATCACAAAGCAAAATTCCTTCACCATACAAAGGTTTGAAAAGCTCAGTATTGCCGAAAGCTACAAATTTCACGACTGCATGCAAGAATAATTCAAAACAAAAATGCAAACGTCTACAGACAAGTGCTGGAAAAATTTTAGAAAGTGTAGATGTTCTAGAAAGGATAAAAATTGAAAGTAAAAATCACAATACATACAAAAACTCAAGTGAAAAAAAAAAAAAAAAAGCTTGTGCAGAAAATTTCCTTGTAGAAGGAAGGATCTGGAAATATTACTGAAAATACAGCTGTGAGACAAAGTCTAACAGAGGTGCTAGGGCAAAAGCATTATATTTTAGGAAAAAAGCAAGCAAGAATTCAATGACAAAATTGTGGTTGTTAGAGGAGATACCTATGAAGTGAAATATTTGAAAAAATCTAAGATGGGCAACATTTTTATTTTTCTGGATGTAGGTGACACAGATTATATCAAAGATGATCAAATAATAAAAAAAATTGAATAAGCTACTATTTAATAACAGAGGTCATTATTTTTTTAGGAATAACAGATACACATAATCATATGTTGGGAAAAAATTCTAGTTTATATTTTGTAAGATTTACTGTATATGTTGATCCTTTTTAAATAAATAATAAAATTTTTTAAGCTTGACTTTTACTGTTTATATCATTGTACTACTGCCCATGTTAATAATTTATTCTTCATTTACTACTGTATTAGATTTGCGTACCCTTTTAACCCCGCAGTAAACCATGTTCCCCTGCATAGGGTAAAATGGGTATACAAAACATATAGTTAAAAACTATCTCCCAGCAAAAGAATATATATGAAATTACTAATGAAACTTACTTAATTTAATTCTCAAGATGTGAAATGTATAGACAAAAACAAAAAGAGGTTTTTTAAAAAAGTGATATTTTGACAATATCTTTTAAGGTGAAAACCTTAAAAGTAGGGTATTTTATAAACCATTTTACCCCATCTGACCCTAATAATCATATCATTGTTGAAATTCATAATAGTCAGTAGGTATCAATGCAATTTCTCTTGTATGCTATTAATGTCTGTTTTATTTCTAATATTGTATTGATTTATTTTTAGGACTTATGATGACCTTGAAATTAAACCCGATAAAGGTTTAAACCTAATAATAGGTTTAAATGGCAGTGGAAAGTCGTCGATAATGTCTGCTATTTGTTTGGGGCTTGGTGGAAAGCCTCAGTTTACTGGGAGGGCTGTTCAGTTATCAGATTTCATTAAATATAGCCATACCAAAGCCATAGTGGAAATTGAGTTGTAAGTAATGTCATTTTATTTTATATATCAAAAAGCAGATTTGTAAAACAGTGTTCTTTTTACCTAGCACCTTATTCATATATTCATCTTCAATTTCATTTTTAAAGCTGCATTGTACCATAAAACTTAATGTTTCATGCTGTTGAAACAAAAGGGATAAAATATTACTAGGCATTCAAATAAAGCCTACTTCATAATTTTAAAACTTGAGATCCCTTTTCTTAATTTGGAGAGATGTAACAAATAATTATCAAATAATGTAACAAATGATTTAACTCATTAGTAACACCATGCAGAATATTGGTTTGATTATAAAATGAAAATAGCCTAGTTTTTTTAAATGTGTTTTGGTATTAGGAACAACAAAATGTAGTTGTTAAAATATGAATTTTATTTCACTGGTGGAACATAAATTAAAAGTTAATGAAAATTAATTTTAATAACCTTAAAAAAAATAAGTATCTATTGGTGCAAAAATTTGCTGAAAGCTAATATTTGAGATTTTTAAGCATAATAAATATTAATTTTGTTTCACAATTCATATATTTATTGGCTGAATACATTTTTTAAAAAACATAGCCAATATTTTAAATATTTATAGTAGATCTCTTTGCCGTTCATCTAGGTGAATTACTAAATGACGTTGAAGAAATAGATGATTATTGTTTATTTAAAAAATTCAGTTTAACTATACTGTGATCATGTGTGCATGTATTTATACAGAGTTTGTAAGAAAGAAAATTATTTATTGTGTTAAATACTGAACTTACAAAACTGCAGTCATGTGAGTATTGACATCTGTTGAGAAAATACTATGCTACATATTGTAATGATAATTCAGTTCAACTTTGAAAAAAAATATATATACCATATGTTAAAGTGTGAATACTTGTTGGGTGGACTTTGTATTTCTTATGTCTAGCAAATAGCTCTAACAAAGAATGAGATAACATATATAGTAAACCAGGGATAGTTAGGCTGTTTTTTCTTCTAAAATTTTCTTAGAAAAAGGGAATTTTATTAAAATCTGATGCTATTAGGGTACCTTCAGGAAGAATTCACCATACTAAAATTTGAAGATATTAAATATCAGTATTAATTTAAAATCTCAAACCGACACCAAGTTGCTTTGGCTAACTTGCCCCAACTGCGGGGTAAGTTGGCCCACTACTAGTATAAAGCGGCTGTCATAAAGCATTCTTCTATATTATTATATTTTATTAATTTAAGTAACATAATTGTGTTATTGACCATATTATTTGTATTATATACAAATTTGGTTGCATTTCAACTCAATAGAAACTGAGATAGAGCTTTTATGGTCATCATCAAATAGTATTGTGTTATAATCAAAATTGAGTCCGCATGGTTTTTCATAACAAATATCTTGCGTAATAAATACGATACAATTCCATCCCACATATTCGGAGATATTTCTATAATGCACATTTTGCGAAATGGCCCAACTAGCCCCATATCAACATTTTTGTTTCTCATGAGTGTAGGGATTTATTCTGAAAGTACTTCGATAAACAAACAAGCCCTAAAGTAACAATGAAGAACTATCTTTCTGAATATTATTTGTAAAAATGGAAATTGTAATTTATAAGCAAAGAAAAAATAGATTAAAATCAATGAGGAAATTTACTCAGCTTACTAAAAATTAGAAAATTCTAGCTGGTTCTGTAATGAACGCTGCTTCTTCAATGACGCTGATGTGCAAAATGGGACAATACACACTTCTCTGGAATGACAGCATTAAATACCGGAAAGTTTTGAAAATATCATGATTGGGCCAATGTGCCCCTATGGCCAACTATCCCCAGTCTACCCTAGTAGATATACATTTTTTTTTCTATATGTGGATTATATTGTTTTAGAATGTACAGTGAAGCCTACTAAAGAGTGTTTTTAATCATAAAATGAGTTTTTATTCTAGAGAGGGAGGAATTGTTAATGTGTTCCAGTATCCCTCCAGTAAATCATTTATTACAACATTGAACTGGTTTTTCTGACCCAGTTAGAAACAATATAACCCTTTCTCACCTATCTTGGCTACAAAATGTGTTAAACAATATTAATCAAAAGATAGTTTTCATAATTAAATTTTGGATAATGATCATTTTTAAAAAACTCGGATGACATACAAGGCTGCTGCCCTTTTGATGATAATAGATGAGATGGTGTTATATCTTTATTGACCACTTTCTTTGAGTTATTTTTTGATGAAATGTCTTTTTAAGTTACTAAATATCATATATGTGCCTAATATTTGCTGCTGAGCTTAATTATTAATAATATTTTTAAAAACGATTTTGAACACACATACAAAAAAAAAAAATAAGGAGGAAAAAAGCTTTGTAAAGTTGTTCAAAAACTTATTTAAGATGAAAACCAATGAAAGGGTCTCTTTTAGACTAATTTTCAATTTGTGACATAGCTTTGCAATTACAGGGTTCGTACGCTCCTTGAAAGCTCCTTGAATTTGGGTTTCACTTCTTATAAACTCCTTGACTTTCAATTTTTAACATTTCTTTTATTAAATGTGTACTACGTTTCATCGATAAAGAGGATTTTAAATCGCCACCGTATCAATTACCCAGTATTTTGCGTTGCTCTTTCCACGATTTGATGTTCATCTCCTAGCAGTATCCAAAATTTAATAATTGGTTTTAAGTGCCAATCAGTAATAACCACAACAATAGAATGGTGCGAATTGAGAATGTTATTTCTCTCGGATTATTTCGAAAAATTAACTGTATTTCTTCAAATTGTAACGTATGGTTTGTTGTAAAGGACATATATTGTGATGGTGGAGTTGAAGGAAAATAGATACTATTAATCAATTTTAGCTAAATTAGTTTTAATAATCAATAAATTTTGTTACTTTTATTTTCATCATATACTATTTTATAAGCAATGAAAATGCCTAAAAACAGTTTCTAATATCTAAATCCAAGTCTCTTTGCACGTCTATATTTTAAATACTGGATAACTTTGAACTACTACATAAGGTGTCTAAGTGGCACCACTCTACTTTCATATAAATAGATTTAACATGGCATTCTTGGATAAATGAGCTTAGTAAAAACTTATAGAAGAAATAAATATAACCACATTTATTTGAGTTATTAGAAATGTTTTAAATACTCTTTTATAATTTTTGTGTACTTTGAAAATTTTGAAAATACTCCTTGAAAACTCCTTAAATACTCCCTGATTTTTAATTTAAAAAATCAGTAAGAACCCTGAATTAATGTGTGACCATAAGAAATTAAACTATTGCTTATTGATTATTTTATTCATTTTTTAAAAAATTTTATTATTCTGAAGGAGTTACCATAGTGATAAGATAATGGCAAGCTTGAAAGTTCCAAAAATTGAGAAATTGACTTTTACACTTTTTACTGCTTTAACTCTATCGATACAGGACCGTTCCATACGTCCCTTCAAGCAAAAGATGATAGCCGTCCAAATGTCACTCAGAAATTTCCACCCCCTTTTGTTAAGTGTGGTTGATTTCACACCCGCTTTGCATGCTTTCTTCGTTAGAGTGCTTCGCCCAGATGTGTTTGGGGAAGAGGGGAGTTTTCTTACAGTTCGGACAATGCCAGCTGTCATTGTGGTTTTTGAGGGGAAAATGAATTTCCCTTATCTTTGATAGAAGAGCTCGGACATTCCCATATTTTGAGGTCCCTTTATTTCAATGGCCTTAGGAATCAGAGGGTTAAGGCATGTACAAAACCAGAAGTCCAGTTTTATTGCTTTTCTCTCTTTCTTTGTTTCCTCACCAATGTTTAACTTTTAGGTTATAGCAATTTAAAAAAAAAAAGCCTTTTTTTCACAACAAGCCTTACTGTAAGGTTTGGTTGTTTTATTAATGCTTTTTGAAATTATTAATAACTATTGCTTAGAGTAATTTTTGCTCCGAAAGTCAGAGTAAAAATTACTGTAAAAAGTCATACAGTTTAAAAGATCCAGCACCCTATCGTCCCTCAAAAAGTTAATATTTTCCTGGAAATGTCACTGGTCAGTTTCTAGAAATTATATTAAATATATAATGGTATTTAAAATACTAAACCTGAAAGTAGAATCATTACTGTTTTTATTACTGAAAATGCAAACTTGAAGATATGTGATAAATTATGCCCAGTGATAAATTACATTGTGACTATTTAACCATTCAATTTACTTTTGAATGCTGGTTTAAAATCTTCTTTATGTTGTTTAACTACAAATTTTTGATTAGTTACAGCACATATATGCATTCTTTTAACTTATAAAACTAAATATGAACCGAATTGGCTAACAGTTGCTTATTATTGTTTGTGTAATTGCCGTAATTGGTATTAATCTATATATTTTTTTATTTAGAGAATCTCCTCATAGTAGAAATGATGTAATATGCCGTGTTATTCAAGTGGATAAGCACTTATGGTACTTGAACAATAAACTTGTGCATCAAAATGAGGTATACATGTTAAACTTTTTATCTGCTTATTTTTAAAGGGTGTGTTTTAAATCTATCTGCTTTCATATTTCTTTATAAGTTTGGACTGGGATCTTTCTTAGGTTACTGAACACCCTAACACATGAAAAAAAAGTATACTTTCACCCTCCCCTGGTCATTCAGTTGTCATAATTAAGATTTTTATGTTAATTGAAGGTGTATTCTTGTTAATATTAAGACAGGTTTGGATGATATGAATTATCCTCATGTATTGTAATAGTTTGAATTCCTTGCAAATCGGGCCTTGTAAGACAAAGTGAATCGAGTAAGCAATCAGTCTTCATGCAGCAGTCATAGAGAGAATGTCTTCTTTTGCCTTTCCCCTCATCCTGCTAGAACATTAACATTTATAACCATGTTATAACTATTAATGCAATTGTTTTTTGATTGTTAAAAAAATTGAAAAATGACGTTAATGCTACTTGTGGGTTGGGGAATTTTTTTTTTTTTACGAACAATTTTGCAGTGCCAACCAATTGATTCAAGACATGACAGACAATTATAGTGTTGAAATATACTGAACAAAATGTTTTACCAGAATGACTGCATAGGATTTAGAACTGCAGAACTGCACTAAATATATTTTATTGAGAAAAATACTAGATATATTGTAATATTCTCTGTATTAAAATTTTAGAAATTTGGTGTTATTTTCTTTTAAATAACAATCCAATGTTTGCTATGTGAAAACCAGTTGGATATTTTTATCTATATATTAAAAATAATTGGCTAAACCAGCAGGCCAGCATCCCAGCCCCATCCACTAGACCGATTTTGATAATTTTTATTTCATTTGGAAACTTATTACATCTAAATATATCATCAAAGATCATCTGCCCCCATCACCCTCCATTTTCAAGAGAAATAAAAAAAAAAAAAACGACTTCTCCACTGTACGATCTCTATGGGGGAAAAACCTTCAGACAGTCCTCCAGCCCTGACCACTTCGCCAATTTCGACAATTTTTATTTCATATGAAAGCTTATGATGTCTAAATATGTCATCAATGAATGGTCTCTTGCCACCCCACCCCCTATTTTTGAGAGAAATTTAAAAAAAAAACAACATTTACTCCACTGGTACATTCTCTATGGGGAAAGGCCTTGACAGAGTCTCCCAACCACTAGACCAATTTCAACAATTTTTATTTCGTATGGAAGCTAATGACCCCTAGATAGCTGCCATTGCCACCCTTCATTTTTGAGAGAAATTGGAAAATATAACTTGGGCAGAATTCCTCAGCCTCTACAATTGCCAATTTATTTTGCCAAGTTGCAAGCATACCTACAGGCCATTAATATTATGGGTGAACATCTAGTTGCCGAGGGCAGCTAGTAATTTCTAAAATGATGCTTTTCAACTCTTAAGAAAGTGTCAACAGCATACTGTTTGAAGAGTTTTGCAACTTGCATGAAGAATGTTAAAGGTGCCAGGAATAGCTAATTGATATTGGTTGAAGTGAAGTTGTATAATTCTGTTCTGTTGAACTTGCATTAAAAAAAAAAGCTTACAGACCACAATATATCATTTTATTAGAAAATAGAAGTGGGTACACCAAAAGATCACAAATTGAATTGATAATGGGTAATATCTGCATCTCGTCAGTTTCCCTGCTTAAAAGACTATCATTCTGAAGTCCATTAGTTTGATTCAAAAACAGCTGCCATTTGGTCAACTGTTGGCAGGTTTCGCCTTTTATGAGTTCTGTCACTTATATCAATTAATCAAATGTTAATTGTATTTGGATAATCCTTACTTGGTTCAGTGTGAAAATTATTGACAGCGGTTTTAATGAATGTAAATTTTCAGCTTGACACACTTTAGGAAAACTAGATGATTTTATTGCCCATTCCTCAACAACTGTCGACAAAATGATTGAGGTTTATTTTTCCAATTAAAAGTAGCGGGAGCGGCCTCCCCAAAACTTTCTTGCTTACGACCAGTAACATGGAGTGGGTCAACACCCAGTGGGTAGGTAAATATTTTTGGGGTATTTACCCAAGGCCTGGTTATTTTGAGAAAAAAATTATCAATGGTGATTTACAAATGAAACATAAAATTTATGAAATCCCCAAAACTTAATATTTTTAAAAAAAAATTGTGTATGTTCGCAATTTTTACTCGTGCTGAGGTACCACAACTTTATTTAGCATTTTTGAGTATGAAATTTTACTATAGATATCTCACAAGATTTCACCATACCTCTGGTTAATCACAGGAGTCCATCTGGAGAATGTCGGAACGAAGTTTCGTTTTAGGGGGTTGCCATAATTTCCGAAGCTCGTGTTTGCGGCTCGATACAATTTTCTTTGTAGACAACCAATGTCAAAAGCCAACCATAATAACTTGAGTAAAATAAGTCAAACGTTCACCAACACATAGTTACAATGTGCATTTTGAACCAAATATGCAATTTGAACGCCTTTTTTTAACGGATTGAAACAAAAATTGGACATAAATCTACAATTAAGGTTAGAAGGCCACATACCAAATTTCATATATCTAAGTCATTATCCGAACGAGTTATTGTGTTCACAAGTTTGCGATTATACAGACCGACACAGTCAATCCTTTGACGGATTTGGTCCAGAATTTTATACAGACCTACATTCTTGATAAAACTGTTTACCAAATTTTATCCATCTAGCTATTCAAGTTTTTGAGTTATAGTGTTCACATGAGAGTGGACAGACAGACATACTTCACGTAGACGGATTTTGTTCGAAATGTGATAGAAACCTACAAATGATGTGTCAGGATCGCATACCAAATTTCATTCATATAGCTCTAATAGTTTTCGAGTTATCTTGTTCACAGACATAATTCCAAAATTGTGTTTTTTGGAATCGGGGAGGTGTAAAACGTGGAGATTCGTCAAAATCTCGAGTTTGAATTATTTGACGATTACAATACTTTCTCTTTGTATACTTCATATATAAGAAAGTAAAAAATGAAAAGTGTTACCTCTGAAAAAGTTGAAAGATCCCAGCAAGTGTAAATTGTGTATCTTTTTTCAAAAGAAATTTGAAATTTTCAAAGTACTTATTACTTTTAGATTATTCTTAAAATTTCCTTTATTAGAACTAATGAATTAGGACATGTTAAATCACATATTTTGTACTCCCAAACCTTGAACCCCTATTGAGTCATCAATTTTCCTGGGAACAGAGGGTGGTTCCACTATAATTGGATCCAAGTATTTTTTTGAAAGATAAACTTTAAATTTTCAGAATATATTTAAATCCACTTCAAATAAAACACCAAAGTTATGCCCAGCATTGCTCAGGATTAAAATACTTTTATGTCTAATATTTTTAATGTAAAAATTATTTTTGTAGAGAAAATCATAATACACAAAATTATTTTATCGTTTGAAACATTTTTTACTTCAATTTTAATTCATAAATATTGAAGTATAAGAAATAGGAAAAATATCTAAAAAAGTCAAAACACTATTAATAGAAGCAATTTATTTGGTGCACGCAAGTGCAGCATCATCCAGGAAAAAATTATGAGGTACAAAGATATAAATACAAATTAAGGGAAGTTTTAATTGTGATAGAGGTAAAAATACAATAATATTAACAAAAAATGAATAAAGAACGAGGAGGAAGAAGAAACTGGTGGATGATGTCATCAGAGGCCTTCATCCATGCAGATTCAAAATTAGAATAGGTTTTCTGTCGAGGAAAAATGACTTTAAGGTCTAAATTTGAATTTTCCTCCAAGGCCTGAACCGATTCCGGAACAAATTGGAAATAAAAACATTTATCCACAAAAAAGAAATTAAAAACAATCTTTTAAACATAGTTTGAAAAAAAGGGGCTTAAAATGTCTTACCTCTCTTGTTGTGGAATGGAAAAGAAAGCAATGCTCAA
The DNA here is from genome assembly GCA_013235015.1 of Araneus ventricosus. Lineage (NCBI taxonomy): Eukaryota > Metazoa > Arthropoda > Arachnida > Araneae > Araneidae > Araneus > Araneus ventricosus. The sequence continues at coordinate 18,840 of BGPR01003576.1, forward strand.
AAGTGAACTTTGTTTATAGGTGTGCACACCTATCTCCATCTAGTGAATGATACACTAACTAAAAACCTAATACTGTCGTCATCACTTACTCCCTCACGTTCCCTCCACAAGATAATTTCTACTCAGTAACTTGGTTCTTAATAGCGTCCCAAGAGAGTATATTATAGACAGTATAATCTAAATATGCATAAATATATGATGAGTTTAACATAAGCTATACGACATTCATTTTTTCCACATTCACAAATATGTTTCAACACCTGAGTAATATCACTCACTGTAAAAATGTGTTGGGCGATTCTCAGATTTTACTAGAATGTATAACTCTGGGCAGAATATCTGAATAACAGTTTTAAATTGAACAAGCGATACGAGCGTTTCTGTGATGTGAGTTAGTGCTCGTGCGTTATATTAACATTATTTATAGATTACGTATGATGCAATGGCTGAAAATGTTCATTATGTGAGAAGATTATGTTGTGACTGATAAGTCGTGGTGTACAGGTGAAAAAGGAATAGATGGGTTGATTAAGGCAAGTATTGCAAGAAAAGATGGGAAGCATAAGAACTATTCAGAGGACAGAAAAAAGATTGTTCTTCATGCTTCTTGCAGGAAAAATACTACGAGACCTCAATCAATTACAAGAATCTTGAAAATAGCTGTTTAGATGGACGAGCCTTTAGCATCAAGTTCTACCCCCTTTGCGTTCATCCCAATTTGAATTTGATTTTTAAAGATAAGTGCTTATGTGTTCTGTCATGGTATCATACTAATGGTGCCTCTAGAAGAGGGTTGAGACTTCGATGAACGCAGTAGAGAATGAAATCAAAAATTTAATACGAACAAGTTCCAAAAGTGTTTATGCATAATTTTTTATGTAGGTATGTATATTATATATATATATAATATGTTATAGATATAATGTTATAATAGATAGCGTAATTTGAAATAAAAAACTTTCTTCTTAAAATGAAGACTAGCTTTTACACCACTTATCTGTAATTCTCTACTATATATTCTAAACCATTCATCCTAGAAAAATGAAGGACTATTTTGTAGGAATTTAATGTAGTTTAATTTTGTAATTGAGTATTTTAAGCTAGAACCCATAGTTTGAGATATTTCAGAAAAACTGGCCCCTTCGCCTCTGTACGGCACACCCCACGTCGGGGACTTTTAATATGTTGTTTAGGACATATTTCCCTACAACTGTGCCAAGTTCAAAACACCACCATTTATTTTTCTATTTTTTCTTCGTTGACTCTACTAGAATTGATCTTATGGAAAGCAGTTGAGGGAGGAAGGGATCCGACTGTTCATCAAATATATTGTGCCCCCCACCCTGGCACCACTATTCTCAACACATACCAATACTACCTTTATAAAATTATTATATAGGCATGAGGTGCTTCTGAAGGTTGTTATGGCATTTTTTTATTGATTTCACCATTACAATAAGGAATTTCAAAGATTCTCACTTTTTCAACTCCTATATCTTCTTAACTATTGATATAAAATAAAGATGTAGGTCTTTTCTTGTAGAGATTTAATGTGTTTATTTTTTGTAGTGAGATTTTCTCTATAACTCATAGTTTTGAATATTTGAAAACTGAAAAGCCCCCTTAAACCCTAACTCCACGGTGGGGACTTTTATATGCTGTTTGGGGCACTAATCCCTACAACTGTGCCAAATTCAGCTCAACTTTTCCCATCAGCTGTTCGGACAGGTAACTCATGTATTTTCCCAGAACTCTTTCGTGAAAGCGATAGAAGGAAGGTTTCTTTTAATTTGTTAAAAGCGTAATTTTGGAAGAAAAAGATCTTTTTTTGCAGGAGAGGGAAAGAAAAAAAAAAAAACAGGGTACATGAGAGAAAAAAAAAGCGGATTTCTCAAATAGCAAAGGAAATGTCATGAAAAGAATCTCACCCTGTATCAAGATTAAAGTTAAAAAAATTAGCTTGTCAGCGACATAAATTTAATTTCCGTTAATTATTGCTCTTACCATTATTTCCGTGTATAAAGCAGAGAATTTTGGAACTTTTTCCAAGCTAAACTTTGTGGAAACATATACTGGATTCAGTCAAAATATAGTATTTTCCATCAGCCAGGTGGGTTTTTATCAATAGCAAATACATAGGTAAATTCGATGTTGTAATTCAAAGTTTTGTTTTTCTCCACTCTCAACTTGTTTTCATTTACGTTGGTGCGTGCAGCCATACTGTTGTCGAGAATTTTGTATCCGCGTCACCTGTAACCCAAATTTGCTGTATAAAGCAGGACATTCGAGATCCCACAGTGCTACTAAATTTGGAACACATTGTACCTAAAACTTTCGTCAATGGCAAAATCCAATGAGAAATGCTGCGGTGTAGTCGAAATGTTTGGATTTTCAACCAGTTATCTAGGGTTGGGTTGCTATAGGTGAGGGGTAGGTAAGAGCTACCAGAGTTAAAAATATCCTCGTTAGTACCTTCTGCTTAAAAACACTTTCGCCCTCATGGAGAAATGTTTGAAAATTATGTATATATACATTTTTTTTCTTTCCATTTCAGCTTATACAGTAAACTCTCCATTATCCGACTTCAAGTATTGGAAAGCTCAACTAACCGAAAAATTAAGCAGAGTTTTTCTAAAAGTTACATCTCGCTGAAGCGTTCCATTCAGGACAATTTATTTCTGGAATGCAAGCGTTAAGCTCAACTTGCGGAAGGGGAGAAAAAGGCAACTACAGTACTGTGGCGTACAGACTCACTTTATAGAGGTTCAAAAGAAAGTGAGAACTAAAAAATAAAGGTCCTCACCTTCAAAAACAAGACCTAAAACGAAATTGACAACAAAAAAAAAAAAAAGAGTAAGGGACAGAATCTGAAAAAAAAAACTCATGGGGGGGGGTACTCCAGATTAGTCTGTCTCTTTCTTTTCCTTTATTTACCCTCAAATACCGCGCAATGCTGATTTGATTCCACGTAATATTCGTCTGGGAGGAATTGGAGGCGTCGTGTTCGCAAAACCCTTGTGATCTTCTAAAAGATAATTAGTTTTTGATATTCAATCTGGGATTTGTTTATGATCACTTAAAGAGTTTTATTATTTTCCGAGTAAGAATATTTTTTCAGTTCGTCAGCTACTTTTATATGCTTATATTTTACAATCTATATATTTACAATAAGAGATTTGGCTACATATCATATTTTTTTTGTCAGAATGTTAAATTAAAATCTTCATATGTTTTGTAAATACAATGTTATGGAAGATACAAGTATTCTTAAAAATTATATTTAATGCATTTCAAAATAAAAAACAAATTATTTGGCCGAAAAATCTAAAAAAAAAAAGCATACAATCACCCCCCCCCATTTTCCCGTCTACAATCAACTATCCGGATTTTCAGGTATCCGAAATGGTTTCCAGTATGCGGTTAGTTAAGTTTTACATGTATATGGATTTTTGAATTTTGGTAAATGTTTGAAAAAGCACTCTCGTATACAGATCTGCTTATGTGAAATTCTCAGGTATTTCAATGTTTTTAAAAAAAATTAGTGTGAAAATTCTAATTTGCAGCAAATTTTTTTCAATTGTTGAAGAACAAGAATACTCAGAAGAGCTGTTGCTAGAACAGCAAAAAGAATTCGGAAGAAAAACTAAAATA